>UZAF01016099.1:48519-244847 GCA_900617895.1 Haemonchus placei | reverse complement strand
AACTCTAACGCAAACTTCTACGAACTTATGTTACAACCCAATAATTGACCGAATGGTTTTCAAATGGCTTTTGTCTTTCCAGGCTGAAAGCAGGGGGGTGAAAGCACCGAAACGTCATCCTAATAAAGTATTGTTACAATCTCGGTTGCACAGCTCAAAAATCAAATCACAAAACTGGTATCAGAGGGTTTCGTGGACGGACTTTGAGGTGCATATTAGGGTTTGGTGGAGTTCGGTAGAATCACGGAGCCTGACCTCATTCCCTCGATAGCCTACAATCGCTTCTTCCGGACTGCTGAACGTATTGGACAGAGTTAGGGAATTTTGGTCATAGCTCTGCCTATCAGCATATACCAGTTTTTCCATCGACATTCTTTGCCCATTTTTTCCAGTTAGCGGACTATTTTAAGCAGAGTTATGGCTGTGCATTCATAGCTCTGCCGACGTCGGTGCCCGCCACCCCGCCTACTGCTTAGAATTGGCCCCTCTTCTCTTAATAAACTAGAACAACTTTTTTCCAAATTCTAGACTGTTTTCGTATGAAGAAATAAAATTTTATAAGAAGAACCTCCCATATTAAGGAACAGAGATCCTTCGCAAACCGTAAAGCTTCGGCAAGTTTACTCACGCATATCATTCTTGAACTTGCTCACTGCTAAAATTTTTTCTCATCTTCTCTGGTTTTTGTGGAACAAAGTTACGAATAAACATAGAAAAACTGCCACCTTTGAGAACGCTGTTCCCACTGTAGATGAGTCTCTTAACACTGATTTATTGACCCAATCCTAACCTTGCTTCCCGGTGACTGGGCTTTGTTGGAAGCCAAAATAAGTAACTTTACTCTTAACACCACTCATTCTATGTGTCATGTTAATCTAACCTCACACATCCCGAACTTAACCCGATCTCTTCAGGTTGCCCTTTCTGTGATACCAAATTGAGTCACAGTGGAACAAATAAACAAGCAAACAAACACGCAGGCAGGCAGTTAAACAAACAGAATCACCAATCCTGTGGTTTATATATAGTAAGAACACCGTACTATTTTCGCTAAACATACGGGACCATGAAGATTTTGAGTTTCTGGATGTCTCAGTTGGCGTAATGAATCGTGAGTTCGTAAGTTCCCTGCGTTTAATCACAGTTCAACCTTATTTGGTTCTTCCAATCACAGGGCCATCAAACCTTCAAAAGAAAGGAGTCAAGAACGTTTTTGATTCAGCTAGCATAGATGGCGATGAGTCAATGATGGTAGATGTTAACAAATGAAATGATTGAGATTCACCCGCGGTGGGAGGAGCGTTCTCGACTGGGCGGCATTTTTCACATCTATTCACAACTTAATCCAATGAAAGCTTGGAGACTAGAAAAAAGGGTCGAAGGAGGGGCAAGGCGTTATGTGTGCTAGGCATGCGAAAATCTAGCGAAGACAGCTCACGATGAGCGAGGAATATTCAAGTAGCAGCTACTTTTAAAAGTGCATATTCTCTGTTGAACAGGTTCTATAGTGTGAAAAAAAATTCTAAGTTGTGGAAAGCATGTGGTGAAATGTCCAGAATGGGCGGAGCTCGCACCGAGGTGGGCCGGGCCAAGATCAAAACCTCGTAACTCTGGCATGGATACTCGACAGCGTCTTCGTAATCAATGCAGCCGTGATCTGGTTTTCAAGCGAGTAGACCATACATTCTAACAAATCGCCATTAACTAGCTCCTCTTCCTTATACGAGCATCTCAGAAAAACTTTCATAAGAAAACGCAGATAAGCGGTCATAACCTCATGCTGACCTCAAAATGACACGTTTGCAAACAGTTCACGCGACTCTGATAACAACGCTGGAAAAAGCGTGCTATTCCCTTGGTCTGCGTGTCACCAATCGAGATCAATCAATACTAACCACTTGCTATACCTCAGCACCATGATACTGGTAGGTGTCTGTATCCTTTTACTACTGTCCTTTTCAAGCGTAGTGGTGGGAATAGACTTCTTCCATGTAAACCGTGGCTTTCTTACAGAGAGTATCTTGTGATGCAATGGATTGTATACCCCTTCCTACGAAAAACCGAAATGAATGCATACTGCCATTTCCACATAAAAAGCTATCTTGTCTGTCAGGAAAAATCCAGGTCACATCCCTGTCACATGCAACCTTTACTGAGCGTGTATTGTGATTGGGTTGGAATCCTGGAATCGAGGAAGTATGACCAGTAATCGTTCCTATGCAAACGTCTGGTATCCTGGGAAATGTTTAATATCGCTAAGATACCGACAATTCTTTTCGAAATCCCCCGCTGTTGTTCGTGAAAACCCTTTCAAACTGTTTTGTTTACTTATTTGTGACTATGTATCTATATTTACTGGACTCGAGTGCAGATTTTGTGTGGTATTCTGAGCCTTTGTGTGAGCGGACACTGTGACTACCTCAATGATACCACAACCGGCTGCTCATCACATTGCTCTGTGACTAACGATGAGGTTAGGATCTACTGCTCCCTAAGTCATCTCTTTCGTGTTTATACTGATTTCTTTACAGGATCTCTCCTGTTTCAATAAAACGCTTCAGTATTTTGAGCGCACACTATTTGGTATTATGAGGAACTACATTGCATCGCAGGTATGATTAAGTCTCGTAATTCACAAAATTCACCCCAAGCCCTCAATAAGTCCTATTTCTACCTACCGTAACAATTTATCTCGGTTGACTGTGGTTAAACCAGCATTAGAGCAGCTTATGAGCGGCTGTGTAAGTTTTTGAAATGGTATTTTGTTGCTGTAAAATATCAATCCTGTTCTGAACGCTAGAAAAATGATAGAAGAAACTTCAGTTATTCGAAGGAATCATTTCTAAGAGTCTGAAGATTTTTTCAAAGGCTTCAAAAGTGATTTCATCTGATTTTATAGACATAAATCCCCTCTATTTTGAAGTGGTGTACAATTTGTCCAATTCAACTCGTAGTAGTCAAATGAACTTTCTTGAACTGACCTTTCATATTTGTTGCATGCACTTCAAAAACTTCATTATCTTTCTGTCTTTTGGAAGGGTTTTGAACTTTAGTTAACATGCGCTAGTAATGAAAAGCTCATTACTACATTACTACATTACATTATTACTTTTGGGTAGTACCAGGTGAACCGCCCCGGCGCCGGGCTCCCCTCCCTTTTTTGTGTTGAAGTTGACCTGCCGTCCGCATACCTACGAACTGTAAACGCCCTGATATAAGAGAGCAGAAGTTATGAATTTTGCTGTCAAACACACACGCGTACACACATACGCGCGCACATACACACATACAGACATGCCCACACAAACATACCCAGACACAAATACACACACAGACAGACAAACAAGCAGACACCTAGCGCGTTGTATAGCTCGCTACTCAAAGGTAGTGGTGTGGATGCTCCATTTTGGTCTTGATCTTATGATGGTGAGCAAATACGTAATGAATAGTGGAACCGGTTTGAGTGGAGAGCTCCCTCGTTTTTTTTCCAAGCCAATTTCCTGAAAAATGCCAACAAAAACGGGTTACAATCAAAACGATGAACCGAAAATTTTCGTGTCAATTTCATTGTAATTTCCTGGTAGCTTTACAATCCCCAGACGATACAAGTGCATATCATCCAAACAAACGATTTCTCTTGAGGTAGTCTTTGAGCACACAATTTTCAGCTAAATTTCGTCTCACGTACTCCTAACAGTGTGCCTCCTACTGAACAACAGTTGGTGTCTACAACACTTGATGTTATGAATACAGTGAGTCTCTGCATTAGTCTTCCTTTTCACCTGAATTTTGACAAATGAAAACTTCCAAATGGACGTCGCGCTGGCTGAGGCAAATACAAAAGGGTGTGGGTTAAAATAAAAAGGATTGAATTTTCTCGCCAAATCGTGATTACAGGGAAGATGGTGTAGGAGACAGACCATTCAATTAGTTATATGTACCCTAAAATCCCATAGATAAGAGGGTTTGATTTAAGCGATTTTAACGGATCGCTATTTTTCTATATGAATTGTTTATCAAGTGGGCGGGGTTTAGAGTTGAGGGGCGGAGCTTCTTCTAAACTTCTTCTCCGATTTTTATTTATCCATCCATCAAGTTAGAGGGGTGACTGCATTCAATTTCAATTTCATTCCAATTCATTTTTCACCGGTAAATTAAACCGCTCTCATCTATGGGATTTTAGGGTAGTCGATTCGCCGCACGCGGCTGCAGCGGACTAGTTGCCTCGTTGGTGCAGTTCTAGCGTTTTTCGTACAGCTCGAGCGATTCGCGATCATTATTTTTGGACTATTCTACTGAACCACAACCAAAAGGTGTTTGTAGGGCGTGATAGAGAAATGAGTAGCTATTTGGCCTTTATCGCTACATTGTCTGGATGGATTGGATCTAATCTACACGCTGGATTTCGAGCAATGCTTGAATTCCACTGATTACCAATTCTCGTTCTATTCCGCTATGATGAACCCGAGCACAGGGTTTTCGCTCTTATCAAGCAGTACCTTTGCACGGCTCAACTGGTTAGCCAAATTTCCCTGTCACAATAGTTTGATAGGTTGAGTTTTAGGTTGAACCTGATGCCACTGAAGATGAAAAAGGGCTTTTTTCAGCCGACGATGCCAAACCAATAGTTGAAGCTCTTGTCCACAACGTTATGGTGAGTTCTGAAGATTATAATATTCTAATAAAAGTCGTGAGATGAATTCTCTTTTTACTAGGATTACATGGTAGTATTGAACAGTTAAAAATTCTAGCTTGTAGGAAATAGCCGTTTATTAATGGCAAATGACGGTCTCTGCATAGAAGGATTACCGCCTGTTCATTTTCATTCCCCATTATATTCCCCATTATCCTTCTATGAGTGCCGTTGTGTGGATGTTTACATGTTTTTTTTTGAATTATATGATTACTAACTTCTGCAGGCCGAGACTTTTACTATGCACAATTACGTATGTCCACAAGGATGTGAGAAATCGAATACTTCTTGGTTCTGGTATTTCATTGGGTCTGCGGCAGCTAATTTGCTTCTTGCAGTTTTCGGAATTTTCGGGGTAATGCACAGGTAGGCAACCAGAGTTTTGTTTTTTTATCTTATAGAAATTTATCCGTGTATGTGACTTATTTGGCCTTCTATTTCAGTCATCGGAGGGTCAAGAAAATGCTGAAGCACGTACAACTAGGTCTCCCAAATGCTGCCAAAGTTCTTAAGCAATATTGATTCTTTCAAAAATTACTTTTGATGGATTCGAACCTTTTTGTTTACGGAAAGTGATCGTTTTTGATCGACTGTTGTGATCGCTGAAAAGGACGCTTACTTATGCTGTTACAATAAAGTCGAAGTTTTGATGAGTTGAAGAAAAAGACCGTCCTTATGATTTGGATCATTTCATTTTGGTCTCTCAACCTCTCTCCCTTTTCATCCGGTTTCATCCAAGCAGTAGGAGTATGAAAGTGTTACCGGAGTGTGGAGTAGGAGTAGGATTATGAAAGTGCAACTGGCAAGGTGGCTGTCTTGAAGGTCTCACTATAGTATTTATAAAACACTTTTTCTACATCATTGCTCCAGAAAGAACAACATTGGTTTCATCAGATACACGCTCCGTCATGGAAATTAAGGCATGTCTAAGCTCTAGACCAGTGACATACCAAGAATCGATGCAAGAAAACTCACCTTAGTACCCTTTATAAACTTTAATCGACTCGAAGTAATTCTAACATTCTCGGAAACGGAAACTGATGAGAATGATGATTTTTCATTTGCCTCTGATGAGCGTTGTTCGGAGGAATATTGCAACAAGAAACCAAATCCTTGAGTGCTTGATTTGAGAAACAGCGATTATAGAGAACATCGTAGCTGCAAAAATACGTAACAGTACTAAGTGAAACACAGTAACGTCTTCTTACAAATCGTTGTTCAAAGCAGCTTGCTCCAATTCTAAAAGATGTTGTCATTGTCGATTATCCCGTTTTATCGAGACACGAACAAAACAGCATGAACGTAAAGGTAAGGTGAAAGGCGAGGGGCGATGGGGGGAGGGGGGTAGGGGTTAAGAGTTAAGTTAGCAAGTACGGCGTTACTGCCAATGCACACTTTACAAAGCAATATTTCAATAAATCATTGTTTTCCACCAATGATTTTTTTTCTCGCAAACACAGCTTATTCATATATTCTAGTTCCTCTTCTTGGGTTTGCCCTCTCATAACCTGACAATCTTGTGATTCATCTGCTTACCGTACCACTGCAGCTTATATGAAGTGTCAACAATAGCTCCACTAAGTTCCAGTATCGCTCAATCTCCATTTTTGGGCTTCTGTAGGTAACATTACAGGTTTGAGCTTCGCTCGGTAACGTTACAGGTAGTACATTGGCACAAAAAATCAAGAATCAGTTTTGACATCAAGTCAAAACAAGTTATAACAAGAAAAGCTTTCAGCCTAACGGATAATGCTGATATAGGTTGACCGGCTCACCACGTTGTACGTGTAAGTGATGATAAGCTCTGGGATCAAGATCATTAAGAAGGTGAGGGGTCTCGGTAGTGTAAGGGATAAAGCGTGGTGCCCGGAAAGCACAAGTACAGGTTTGAGTCCCATTCGAGACTGAGGATTTGTCCACGACTCGTCAAGAATCGCTAGCTCTGTTAACGCCTTATCGTTACTATAGTCGTCTCTCGTTAGTTGCTTTTTCTTTGCTGGGAAACGGGCAGTAGGATCGTTTCGTGTGATCGATTCGCCGCATGCGGCTGTCGCGTACCATTCGCTACATCGTTATTACAACTCTAGCGTTCTTCATACAGCCCAATCGATATGCGATCATTCTTTCAGGCATGATTCCATTGTTAGTTCTTTCGTTCCTGTATTTCTTACTTGCTGCTGCGTTCTGGTAGCTTTCTCGAATGCTTTCGTTTAATATCGTAACGCGTCGTTCGTCGCAGGCTTCTTGCAAATAGACTGTTGAAACAGGTTAATTTTAATCGATATCGCGAAATCGAGGATCAGTTTACCTATCTGTCTCAGTTTTTGACAATTTTCCCCGATGTTGATTTCTCCATTTTCCCACGCCAACATCTGCAGGTAGCTTCGGTGCCATGCTTATCCCTATACAAGATCTTCATAGCACTGCAGCTGCCCCGTTGGCAATCACCTCCCTTACATCCTTTGGTCCTCTTCATAAACCTTATAGCACCTTGCTGCTCCAAAACAGGGACTTCCTGTTCAACTTATTTCTAAGACGTTCTTCGCCATCTGTGCTAGGGTTTCCATATCATTTATGATCAGCTCATCACACACTGCTGAATTCTACGATTCTTTGATTACGCTCTTTTCTTTGCGGGTGTGTCCTCTACATCTCTTCCACGTTCGTTCCTTACTTTCTTGGTTCTGAACTGGGCTTGTAAAGAGTTCCGAAGTGTATATGTTGGCGCTGCCAATGTGAATGCTTGTTCTTAGATCTGGTTTGACCACTGACTTTCCTCCTTCTCGGTTCTTTGTTGGTTCCGAGGCTGCTTGACTCAAGCTTAACTGGCAAACCTGCAAGCCTACGTGATAGTTTCACATAAACCTTGAAATCCCATTTTTTTCGAAAGCACGTTAGGCAAAGTGCAGGGCCCTTTGTAATACCCAATAACCCTTTGTCTACTCCGGTATAGTGCTGCTAGCTGACCGAAATTCCTTCTCGGAAGCCTCCTAGCGTGGACCCTGCAGACATTTGTCAACTTACGTCCACGCAGCAAAGTTCCTGAGTGGGACAGCCAACAGAAAACCCTCGGTGCCATGCCAATTACAAGTTCAAGACAAAAAACACCTCTGGACGTTTAGATAAAACAGCCACTGCATCCTAAACGACAAAGGCAGGAAGCCATAGACTACTCACCTCAATATCCTGTATCCTCCTATCTGATGTCAATTGTAACGTCCTATCACTTTATCGGTTAGAATTATGCGGTCACAAGCTGAGCAGCGTTAGTCTCTACACCAGTTTCTTCCGCACATTATGATAATGTACAGGGTGGACCGAAAAATTGTCACATAGAAAAGACCAATTATCTTCCTGAATACTCAACCAAAACCAACCAGGCTTGGCACATAGTAATTACTATTTATGCGAATTGAAATTGAAAGTGATCACTCGATGCGGTCCCCTTTGGCCTTCACGGCAGCCTTCAAACGTTTAGGTACGAGTCGATGACGGACTGGAGGTATTTAGTGTCGATATCATCCCACGTCTTCTTCAAAGCTAACTTGAGCGTGTCGATACTCTTGTGTATAGTGGAGCAGGCCTTCTGCTTGAGCACCGATCACAACAAGTAGTCCATTGGGTTGAGATTGGGCTAGTTGGAGTGCCATTCTTTGGCAGGTATGAAGGCCAACAGCTTGGCCGCTCAGGTTCTCCGCGACTTGTGCGCGGGCGCGGAGTCTTGCTGGAAAACCCAGTGCTTGTTTTCGAAGTGTGTCTAGCTCCAAGGCAAGAGCGCCTTCTTCAAGATTGCTTGATGTAGTGGTCCGTGTCGACCTCCACACGGGATCGGCGAAGACGAGCGGAGCTTTCCCGCCGGCGCCCACTCCTGCCCATACCATAACATTGGTAGCGTGAGAGATCCAAGAGACGACTCAGTCCCTGGAATCGACCTGGTGAGGGGATGGGAGCACCCACATATTTTGCGCTTTCGCCGCTGCACCCACGGTGAACAGCTTACCGTCGGAGAAGACGGTCACCAGGTGCTGCACTGGGGCGGTCCGAGCAAGCATAGCCCAGCACTTTGCGACCAAACGACCTTATTCCTCCCCGTAAAGCCATGGCATCTTCCGATCTTACAAGGATAGAGCTCAAAGTGGTTGTGTAGCAACCTTCCTATGGAGTGTCAAGAGATCTTTGGCCCCTTGGTCAATTGCTGCGACGAGAACTCTTGTCGATGCGCTTCTTGACGGCTCTTTGGATCGCAGAAACCGTTGCTGTGCGTTGTCTTCCAGATCGAGGACGGTCGGCAGGGGTGTGGTGCAGTAGGAACGAAATTGTCGCGTCGCGGCGGGAGGGACGTCGCGCGAAGGAATGGAGCAGAAAGCAGCAGCAGGTAAGAAATACAGGAACAAGGGAACTAACAGTAGAAACATGACTAAAATAAGGATAGCATATCGGTTATGCTGTATGAAGAACGCTAGAGCTGTAATAACGGGAACGAATGGCCCGCGAAAACCGCGTGCGGCGAAACGACTACAGAAAACCGTTCCTAATGCCCGTCTCCCCGGTCGGCAGTCATACCAGTCTCGTAGTACCTCTTGAGAGTCCTATAGACGCTTTGGTCGTGGACGGAGAGCTTCTTCGCGATTAGGTATGGGGGTCGCCAGCGTCATGTAAGTGCGCAATGGCGTCATGCATAGGATTAGCGACCATCTTGGACTAACGAGTCGGATTTTGATGAAATTCAGTAATAATGATGAAATCATGTCACTTTCCGGAGATAACACATCAGATGCACAGTATATTGAGTCTAATGTGCAGTAGTACTCACAACCAGTCACAGTTTGCCGACAACTTCGGGCCACCCTCTCCAACTCTACCTTGAAATATCCACAATATTCACTTTAATACAATGGAAAAATTCATAATTTTCTTCTTTTAGTGCTTTACCGATGCATGACGTGACCTACAAGACTAACAGAACATTATTCGTCTGCACCTGCACCGTGAACCGTGAACACCCACAAACGAGGATAAAATTGTTGACGCTATTCAATCCTGTCTAAAGGATTCGCTTTCCATAATCATGTGGCGTAATGAATGCATGCGTGAGCTATAAAATGACTTGCAGTGGCCAGCCGATGTACAAGTCAGTGCTTTTATCCTCCCTTACGAGTGTGGTTCCAGTTAACCGACCTCGGAGGGATTAAACGCTTATTTGACCTAGGCGGATTCTCTTGTGGAAGCATCCGCAGTGGGACGCAGGTAAATAGTTAACATCATTCTTCTTCCACTCCCTCTCAAGCGCCATTTTCGATCCGTCCAGACTGCGATGAGCAGAAAAACATACTGCCTGCCCACCGGATCCAAGGCTGGAGACCTACAATTAGATGGCCACATATCCTTATGTGGCGTTTGCAAAAGCAAATCGCTAATTTGATCCGTTAGCTGGTGCCAGTACTGCTGCAACATAAAATCCCGCCCGGCGAAGAGTATTTGAGCCAAAACCATTTATGTTCTTTCAGAAAACATTTTGTTAAGTTTCGGAATTGATTGCAATGTTTCTATCGAAAAAACTAGAGAAATTTGCCTTCGCTTCCAATTCTCATTCTTCCTCTTTGGAGTTCATTTTACCCTGAGAGGATGCTGCCAACGATTCTGGGGTGGTTGTCGTGTGCAACTTCGATATTGAAGATTTCTTCGTCAATCCAAACGATATCCAAAAGGCGGCCCCACACTGCCAAGAAGAGGAGTTTTTTGCAGTTCTCGGGCATATTCATCTTTGCACCTGCACTCAGCCTTTGTCCTCAAAAGAAGCGAAAACTGTACAAATCCAAATTTGTCTGGCAATCTTGTGAACACTTCTGCGCGAAATATTTGAATTCTCGCAATTTTGTTCAAACTGACTTCGTTGTATAAGTTGCAAGATGCATTTCCCTATATAATGACAATTCTGAATTTTAAATATGGCGAAGTTGACAAAAGTAAAGAAGGGGATCAATGTGAAGTTAGAACTGGCCATTTAACAGTTCAGGGCAAATCAATGTCTTCAAAAAAGTGCAATAACTTTTCGTTTTCGATTAGAAGAGAGTTATCCAGGTAAATGGGTAGACATCAAGTGCGTGCCGTTCAATGCTGCGACCATCACATAATCACAGAATTGCCTTGTCTTATCTAACTATACCTCGACTGCTTACGGGTAAAGGGGAGAAGACTTCTCCAATCTCATAACTTATTCTCTGAAGGGCACCTATTAAGAGATCCGGCCTATTGAATGGTGTAGGCCACGTTTTTCGTATTCCATAACGTGCTATAGTGAACGTGGTTTCGTGTATGTATGTATGTGTCGCCAGTGTCCCCAAGGACCCAGTCGGTGCACGAGACCTGATAGGTTTACTCGTTCCAGAATCCGGAATTTAAGAAGTTTTCCCTCTCATCCTCTTCACTGATTTTACTTTGCCTTCCTGCCTTTACTGTTCTCAAAAGAAATCTTATCTAAAATGCTAACACAACTCATGTTACTCGGCAGATCACCTTCCTTTACAAAAGCGTTTTTTTTTNTTTTTTTTTGTATTCCTGAAATTCTTGCTGTTAATTTCTTCTTATAAGCCATGCTCAGTCTCATGATTGGGATAACATGTCGTAAGCTTTTGGAAAAAATGTAACCCGATACCATGACGTAATGGCCTCATTTCTCATCAGTTTGGCATCTGTGGAGGTCTGAGAATGGCAATCAATGAATTTGCCATTACTCGATTCAATAGAGGGTGAGAATCTTGTCATGGGACGAATTTAAACGCACTATTATTGGATTCCGAGATTGGGGCATAAATGATGAAATCAGGACGTCAGTAGGTCGTCGATACGGAACAAGGCATAAGACATAGTTGGAAAATGATATAGCTCGATGAATTTAAGTAAAGTTATTGAACAACTTAAAATGGAAACGGATCTTTCATGTTTCCAAATAGCACTAAGTGGGTATTTTGCATGCGAGGGAGAACCGAGGCAGGACTTTAAAGCGATGCTCGACGGCGACGGGTAGGTTGGAAGATATCTGCATCATTTTCTATCGGAGCTCAATGGTTTGAGTAGACAACTGCTAGGCTCTTCAGTTAACGGAAACCCTTTGTTCAGTAAATTTTATGCTGTATGATAGACAGGCTTTATATATATGATAATTATATAGTGAAATTCACCAAGTAGATTCATTGCCATTTTAGTGTCGACTACACTCCAATAGATTATAGTAATCCACCCATTCAGAGCGGATTGGATTGACTCGACTTAAACTAATTCCTATGACGCTTTGAATTGTCAAAAGCGGAATAAATCTCAGACCAGACGTTATATCAGAAGACCCATCCCGATTCCGACTTCTTTCTCCGAATTCTGCCATTCATGGTGGATGCCATAAAGACGCACCCGTTCTTATTGGGTAGCATTAAAAAATTTTTGATGCTCTGAAGAAGCTGAGTTTTAGAACTAAGACTTGCTATATAAATAAAGGACGAAGGACCAAGTCTTTGGCGGTAAGCAACCCCGTTTTGAGAGGCCTGCTCCCTACCTCCTGCACTCTGCTTGAATTCAGGTTCGTAGCGACGGATTGAATGCCCATGTGGCCTATGCAATGACTTCCGGTAACCAGCCGATGTACAAGTCAGAGTTTTTATCCCCCGAGCGTTACCAATCAGCAAACCCCGGAGGGAGGGAAGGCTTAGTTGAAATATGCGAGTATTGGTTCAGGAATCGATCCACGAAACCAGCCGCGTGTGATAGCGTGCCTCTTGCCGATACACCAACTCCGCCATGTTATAAACATCTATTACATGAAATGGAGCAGTATTACAATCTACAACTAGGTATGAACACTTCAGCTAAGGTGTTGTCATGCTACCACTCGAATATCTATGGCAACGTCGTGGAGGGTGAATTTTGATGATGTTGAGATATAGCCGTATAAGTACGTCTGATGAGACTTCGGATACGATTATATTGTTACATTACTTTTATTTTCTACTATTTGGCTTTTACTTTACTTCACCACTATTTGCTTTTACTATTTTCTTTATTACTTGTTTAATTACTTTATTTTATGAACCAATTTTGATGACACGTAGATGGCTATCTATAGAGAACACTAGAGGAACCATGTTTAGAAAGGGTGTTGCTTGCTTTGTTTACTTGAGCTTCGAAGTTTTAAAATTGAAAAAAACCTTTCTTCCCGATCTATCAATTCGGAAGAAAGTGGTTGAAATCATATGATTGATTATACCATACTCTGCCCTCGAACACCTGCGACAGCTTGCTGGTGGGTTGATTTCTTTGAAGGGACCAGAAATCGGCCTCCACCTCCTCCTGTGTTCACTAAACTCTTTAAAATTCATCTTTCTTCCTCTGTCGGCTTATTTAACTTATGAGGTAGTTAATAATAATAATTATAGTAATAATGAGAGCCCACCATTCGTATGCACCAATTTTAAGGGAGTAATTCACATGAGGTATTATTTTGCGGTCTTATCCATGGGATTACCGTTTTGCAGCAGCATATAAAATAACATCGCCCAATTCGAATTGATTCTGGGTCCCAGTGCCCACCTAACGGCCTTATTGTCTCTTTTCGATTTCGTTGAATTGCTGGTTTGAGTGCACTACTTTGAATAGAACCTGTTACTTTGATTAATTACGGGGTGGGTATGCAGTGGGGTGCTGCAGGGTAGTCCCGCTCTGTTCCCACTTGTTTGAGAAACTGGCCTCTGCCTGAACTTTCCACCCTTGTCAATCCTACGGCTCTTTTGTTGAGTACCAGATCGGTCCGAAAGGCTCTGAAAAAATCTCATGGGCTTTTAACTACGTCTTATGAGACTTCGGATAAGATTATATTGTTACATTACTTTTATTCTATTTCTTGACATTTACTTTACTTGACTATCACTTTATTTACTGTTACTATTTTCTTTACCACTTATTTAATTACTTTTATTTTATGAACCAGTTCTGATGACAAAAAATCTCATTGTATTATCCACTAGATAGGTCTACCATTGGGACGGAGCTTACCTGAACAACTGGTTAGTTTACTAGCTACCTCAACAGAATGGATCCTTCAGCTGAGCTTGAGAAAAGGTTGCTATTCAATCAATTCAAAAACTTTTTTTAAAGTCAGAAAATATTGCCTATCATCTATCAATTGGCCAACTTCATAGCCGTAATTTGGTGGATCTTTTAATTTGGCCCGCTGTATACCACCCTTTCAGGTCTGGTCACTTGAAAGTTTTTCGTTATCAAATTAAACCTATACTGGTCTCCCCAGTGTTGAAAAAAGTCCGAGTATTTTGCTTTAACAATTTGACGTGACATTATGGGCACAACGTCACTCTGTCCAAAAATTTTTCGCTGATGCCCAGCGATTTTCTGAGCTCGCTGCCATTGATTCGTAAGAGTTCTGGCATTTCTGGGTCTTTTCTTTCAAATAAATGTTCATGACTGGAATTTTTCAAACTTTCACTTCCTTTTCACATTCTTCCCATGTTCGCAGCAATTGTTCAAATGTCCAGTCTTTTATCAGGCTTGTTGCTTTTACCCCTCATTTCGAAGTGGGAGACAAGTTTTTCGAGCTCAGCCATCATCAGATCTCTTTTATTAGACAAGGCCAGTTGTTTTCGGGCTACAATTCGTAGACCTCCCGCTGTATTATCAGGTGGTGGGACTCAATTGTAAAGTCGTAGTGGTGGGGCAAAGGTCAAGCTGTACTCACTTGGATTTTCGAATGATTTAATGTTTTTGGTCGTGGATAAAGCCCCAGCATACGGATTTTCGGCCATAGACTTGGGCTTTGACGGTACTTGTTGACAGAATGAAATGTGTAAATACAAATATGACATAGGTTTTGCTTCTTCCGAAAAAACTCAACGGTATATACTACTACTTTCATCGGTTATTCACCGGCTTTCTATACAAGTAGATGAGCTTTTGGCTGTGTGAACTCTGAAAAGGTAACAAAATGCAGAAAAGGAGGATCTGACGACAAAAGACAAGTCAGGCCTGAGAAAAATTGCAATAAGTCGATCATAGGTTGATCATGGCACGAGAACGAAGATTCGTGTTTTTCTGGCTAGCTAGCTATGTCCTTTCTACCGTAATGGACTGCTTGCCAGACATGACACCTCAGTAACCCATTGCGCCGCCGAGAACATCATCCAACAACAATTTGCATAGCTTCCAGCTAACTAGCTTCTCCATTTCCTGCAAAAGATAATCTCATGTGATGCTCATAGGATTTTCTCCATTCGCAGCCGAAGCCTGTTGTTCAAAGCTCTACTCTAGAAATCTCATTAGCAGTACAATAATTCTACCAGTGGAAATTCACAAGATGGACAGGCCCCTGGCTAATACTAAAGACCATCACCTACCCTAGCTGTAGTTTTATTCGATCTCATGACAGCTCAAGTTGAGCTCTCACTAAATTGGGTCCAACTAGTTCGCCTTGTCACCCCAGAAATCGAAAAGCACCATCACTATGACTTCCAATGGTCACGTGAATAGGTGGGCGCAATCTTTGGTTCCTTTGAAAGGAACTACATGTGGTCTTCATATTGGACCTCATACTTGGGCGCCGATGCCGCCGCGGAACCCGAAGGCACCTCGGTTATGAATGATAGCCACCAACACGCCATGCCAGTTAACAGGCCANCATGTCCAAGACAATGGTGAGCTTCTATGATTCAACAAAACACTCTTTATGGAGTAACCAGTAACTCCCCTTGTTATTTACCAGTTGGATTGAGCAATGTGTCAACCTCTCGTCATATGTGTATGCATGCGTATTTTCCAAATCCTCCTCTCTGGGGGATGCCATCGATAGACTCACCACTGTGAATTATAACGTCTCCGCAGCCCCCTTGTTTGCATAAGCCGCTCGTATCAAAGAGTTTTAAATGTGAAAACATGATGGAAAAACTCCTGACTTGATTCCCACGACTTGATTTATTACTATATACTACTTCTTCGTTTGCATTGCATTTCAATAAAAACCTGTTTACCGAGTTTTAAGGTTTACTCAGACATGGACAAACATTAGGTAAAGCCAGTAGAGCTCTTCAAGTACGACTCAAAAGATTCAAAATTCTTCAATAACGTGCTCCAGCTCATTGACAGTTCTCAGAGCGGTGCGAATTCAGCAAATTCACGATGCGAGAAGTGCTACCGTCACTGAAATTATTGGTACTTGAGGATAAGCCATGCATTCAACTTATATCCTTAATCGTTAAGATGCTTTGATAGGTACTTCAGCTTGGTATTCATCGAAACATCCTATGTCTGAGCAGCTTGTGCCAGCAGTTTTTAGGGGAGGCTGATTTTGTTCGGCTTACTTTTTTTCAGGCCGATGACAATTTTGGCTTGAGGGAGGGAGGGAGATAGGTATTTAACCTAGTTACCGCAATTAAGGGTAGAGTGAAAACAGCTGTCTAGCTTTAGACATTAATTTTGGTAGCATATTTAATTACCCAGAAACTTACCTTCACCATAGTTCCTTACTACCTGAGCCACCCACTGGATGCCATCTTCAACTTCGGTCGTCTTAGGAACAGTAGACCATTTTTCCTATACATGTACTGGCCTACATGAGCACCAATCTCACTGAAGATTTTACCGCTCATATTTGGTGACTTTGATAGATTTATTTAATCAAGTTTTACTTATCATATTACATGCTGTAACAATGACATTCATTTCCATATCTATAAATCGATACCTCAGAACCTTCAAAACTTTGTAAAAATTGTAAGTATTTCTCGCGAGCATTGCTTTGAACCGCAGAACCGGTTCTTTACCTTTATTGAACATGAACAATATTCAAATGTACATTCGTTTTATTGCTGTTGTCTAATATATTTCAAGATTCCCATTCAAATGAATAGTTGTCAGTACGATGAAACTTCGAACCTAGAGCCCTACTATTTTAAAAAGTAAGTAGATTTACAAGCATTTCATATAAAATTACTAAAGCTGTTTATGAAAAGATGTGAAAGTAGTGCATAGTCAAGGCTCACAGACCAAAAGTAGATTGTAAACATACCATAGTAATTCCTCCTCTCCTACCTCTTTGACATACTCCTTCTCTCCTCCCCACTTATCCTCTTCCCCCTTCCCGCCCCCTATATCCTCAGTTCATTGCCTTGCCATGTTATTTTTTGGCTATCTCAAGAGTGTCATCTGAACAAGGACTGGACTCCCACAAATCACTTCGCATGCCCAGGATGCCGTTTTCGGGGAATATTTCGCCTCAATCCCATGTTTCGCTCATTAGAGTGGGCGGAGTCGATTTGGTGGCGACGGCCACGCGCTACCTCATGTCATACAGCACTGTCTCTTCCAGTTCCCCTTGTCATCTTTGTCTATCCCCCATCTTCTTCATCAAAATGTTCTCTTTAGGCTTACGCGTACTTCGTACTTCTAAGTCAGTAACACAAAAACTCATTTTATGCCAGCCAAATTCTAGTTGTCCTCGTGAAGTCAGCATTTTCCATTCAGACTTCTTCCAGAAATTCAGCGGCGAATACTCCTTTTTCGAATATCACAGATGTAGAACAGTGAATTTTGTCCTTTTTCCGAATAACCCAACTTCTTCCATTGCTATCGTGCTAATTACGATTTGTTCTGCTATACTAATACTGGTAGTGATACTTTTTAGTTGTTGATACCAGCTAAATCTCGTTGTGGGCAGGGTTGACGTATTTTCGAATCCGAATTTCGAATCATAGCGAATTTTTCAAATTTGGCATGCCATCCATATGACCTTGCGATATTTCCAAAGGTAGTTTTATATCGTTTTCGAAGATCCCAGGTTTTTTAAAATTTATTTTACTCAAAGAGGACAGACAATCTAAGTCAGTGAGGTGACACCATCGACCCATTAGTGGTATAAGCTCAAGTAGCGCACAATCCGAACTTCCTTCAAATGTCTGAACAAGTCCCAGATAGGCCTATGACCTTTCTTTACATCTGATAGTGCGCTATTTTATGCCTACTGGAGGTGGGCCCTGAAGCGAAGAAGTAAAAAATAGTTAAATGAGAAAGTGCTCAGCGCTCGAACCGCGATAAAGGAGCATTTCCAACACAGAACTTCCCGAATCTAGAAGATAGTGGGGCTAACTTCATTCGAAACTAAACAAAAACCATGTGCCTCTCCTGGAAGGCACTTTAGTAGTTTTTACTTTGAAGGTTCAGAGTAAATACTTTGAGAACAACGCGGTAAAGTGTATTATCCTCATTTGTGTTGAGTTGCATAGGACGATAAGGCTCGTCAAGGCCTGGGAAGGGGGCCTTGCCTCATCAATTACGTTTGAGTGACAAAGCAAAGGAAGCAACAAGAAGCACGGGGACGACGGAGCTTTGGCCATCGCAGTGTTCCCACAGCGCAACGTTTACTTCATAGACCCTTTGGGGCAATTGTAAAGCAATTTAGTACATTTACATCAAATCTTACTGTATGTAAAACGATTATGAAGGGCAATCTATCCAATAGCGACTTTTTTTTGAAGTAAATTTAATAATAATGGAGCAATTTCGTTCTTATTCCACATACCCAAAATTTTGCACTTGTGCAGAATCATTTTGATAAGTTGCCGTTTCAAAAGTTCAAAGTGGCACATTTTCCGATATGACTTTAATATCTTATGAGGTCAAATTTAGTTCATAAACATAGTTGTGACGTAATAAATACGTTTTTTTTTCTGAGTGATTCACTTTTCCCTTGAGGATTAAGGTTCACGTAAACTTCTGATTCATGAGAATTGGTAGCCTCAGAATGATAAGTGTGGGTCTATGGGATGGACCTTTACTTTGATGAATAGATGCTTTACTCGGAACACATTTTCGCCCATCCAATTTGGAACCCAGCTGTGAAGTTCCAGTTTCGATTAAGTGAATGTCCTCCACAGCTGCATGGACGACGAATTTGAGGACCAATAAAAAAGTTCGATCTGTGCGAAATTGATGGTCCTACTTTTCAATTTCCAGATTTCCGAAGCAATTTCAAGCGGTTTCCTGTACTTATTTTTAAACTTTATTTCCCCGTACTCATACAAGATTCAATTACAACATTGTACAACTTCCATTTTCTGGCCACTTCCTTGAAGTTCGCTACCGATACTTCTTTTCAAATCAGTTCTACACATTTTCAAAATAATTTCTACAATTTCGGAAATCGTACTATTCACTTTCACTTTTCTGAGACACTCTCAATCCAATCCGCTGTTGACTGGAGTTGATTCAAGAAAAAAGTGTTACTTCCTTCATCGTTGGTGCCATGCTCGCTCATCCTTTTCCATATCGCTGCCACTGCCAAGTGTCATCTGAAAAGAGTGTCATCTTTTCAGTTTCAATCAACTACTCAATCAAAATCCAAGGATGACATCGTGTGCTGTGGCACGAGCACATTCTCCTGCTCCAGATGAGTCAGAATGCGTCGACATGCTACATCCTATGAGTTCCGATAACAATTTACCTCTGATCAGCACCACTCCGATGATGCCACCTGTGGTAGGCATTCATTCAAAATCTAAAGTACCTTCTTATAAATCATTCCGACATTGGGCGCATAGCAGAAATGCTTACATGAAGAGCATAGGTATAGGTTCTTAGAACGACCTGTTTTCCTTCCCTCGGAATAAGATGTCCCCAATTACAAACCAAACATGATATGGATTAAAAGGACAGCGTCTTCGGCGCTAATCAAATCCGTCTTTGGGATGCGCCTCCCCTCTTCCATTCGACTTCCATTCAGAATCGTAGTGACGATTAGAATTCGCCCGTGGCCTACACAATGACTTAGGGTGGTCGACAGACGTACAAGAACCCCTTTATCCTCCCAAAGAAGCGGGTAGCATGTAGAGGACTCTGATGGAAGATTTGGTTGGCCCATTGGGATCGAGCAGAGATTCGTTCTCCAGACCCGACAAATACCAGCTATGGTTCCGCTTACGATCACTGCCGTCAATAAAAGTTGGGAATACTCGCCAGTGTACATCAGCACAATGAATGGTAATTCCAATATAGGGTTATTTCGTTGCAGCTCTTCACGTTTAATCTGACCCACCAAGTTTTGGTTTTTGCTACTTGGGACTTCAGGTTTCAGGCTTTTCATGAGATATCAAGACTGTCACGTAATGGAACGACGTGGGAGTGTATCAAAAATCCATCCGTTTCTGGGCTGTTTTCTTTCTCTCGAACTTATTTATTGTCACCGCTCATATCGGAATTCTTTGACACATTTTGACATTGGCCAACTAAACCATCAATATTTAAATGGGAGAACGGGCAAGAAATTCCCAAGGGCGTGACGTACATACGAGCCTAGAACGACGAAAGCGACTTCTTTCCCTCAAAAGCTGTTGCCTATGGGAATGGTTCAGTTTTTCCATCGGAACCTTCAAACGTTCAACAAATGGACTGGAAAGCATGGCCCTTCTGGAAATGTATGTGTGCGCCAATTGATAGATAGATCCCATCGGAATAGAGGATTCGGACGATGGAACAGATATCCGTCTGATTATACTGCTATTTCTCTCTTGAGGTTTTCAAATAAAGTGAATGATGGGTACTCAATGAACTTATCTGCTTTGAAATGGCTGCCAAGTAGGCTGCCATTGGGGAATTCGAAGTGGGAATGTCCCTCAGAAGTACGATTGCGGTGACCTTTGAGGAAGAATTTTTGTCGCAACCATCATTCAACTTTTGCACTTTACTTTGTGGCTCTGAGGCCAAGGGTAAATATGTAGCTTGGCCTAGAAGGGCACTTTATGAGCCTCGTGAGGAGAGGCCTCCAAAGGAATCTATTTGATGGAAATAAATGATTTTGACCAGAAGAATGCCTTATAGGTTGATATATTATTGGATCGGTTTGCAGTCCATCCTCAACTGCCTTCCCTACCGAATAACCAGAATGGGGGCTCTCGATTTAGGTTTTTATACCAACTTTTAGATGTAACGATTTCAGCTCCTGATAGCTTATGCATAGGCTTTCGCTTCTCACCTTTTGACAATTTGTCACGTTTTCATTTAAGACTGGACTCAGGTTTGGTATCTCTACTATCCAGTTGTGGAAGTAGCTTTCCCCAAAAAGGGAAGTCAAGATGTTGTAGAGAGATTTCCTGGAACCCACACCCGCAACTTCCTGGCCCTCTGACAATGTAAATTCTGAAAATTTGGTTGAGAACGGGGAAAGAACGGAAAATACACGACGATATAATAGAGACACGTATCCGTTGAGCTAGGAATGATACCCTGGAGCTATAGGTTCATTGAGGATTTTTGAAATAATTATTATCCCTAAAGCACATAAATTCATGGAGGGTAGCTAAAATGCATGAAAAATATTTTATTATAATTATTGTAGAGCCCAGTAAATTATAAACGATACTTTGCTTTCCCTAATTTCAAAAGTCCACTCGAAAACTCTGAAACCACACAGCAATTTTTTTTTCTGAATGTGTAATTCCAAGGAGGGTAATAGTAAACGAGGTTACTCGTATGGCTCACTTTGAGAGTTAAACACAAAAGTACGCGGCACGAAGAGGTTGCTGCACTTCCAGTTCCCAGAACTGAAGACGGCAACAAAAGTTCTATGGGTAAGAGGGCAATTCCTCGTTACTCAAATGTTCCGTCTTTACTTCGTCGTCGATGAAAGTGAATTAAAGTCTAACGAGTAGGGAAGATTCACTTTTTCATTTGTGCCTCGGCTTGATGAGATGGGACTATGGCCTAATGGCAAGGAAGAAAACCATATTTGACTAATCCATCCATTAAGTAACCCGGCTAAAACATTCCTCTTCCTTTACCTTCCACGACCAGGACCACTGTTGAAAAACTAGGGTGAAAAACGAAAACGATACGACAAAAAGGGTCCAATACAAAAACGTCTAGGGAGCTTTTCGTCGTTGAAGGCACAGTTCACGATAATTTTGAGGAATCCGTTTTTATTCGAAAAGCAGAAGTACAGGTTGGAAGTGGTTCATCGATAGTGAAGCGAGCGAGAGAATTCGCCGCTTTCGAGAAAAATATGGCCCCTCGAAAGAACAAAAAATAGAGTTTGGACGAGATTGTCATGACGGAAATAACAGGAAGGGGTATTCGGATGAGATTTCAGTTAATGCAATTGCACAAAGAGCTGACCACATCAAGCCGGAACTGTACAGAACTGTCTTTCACTGTCGCTATGGGTCATGACAAGTTGCTTGAACTTCCTACATGGGCTCCCTTGTGATCTGTACAGCCTCGACAATGTTGGTGAATTTCGTCCGAGGACACACACGGGCCAATCTTCGAGCCTTCATTAATCCCTAACTAGGCCGTTTTCCGACCTAATAGTGTTAGATATAGTATACGCGGGGGCCTCAAATTCATCCCGTAAGGGAACTCGGAAACCTTTTTTATCGAGAACTGTGCCTTTAACGAACTAGGATCCCGACAAGAATGACCTAAGTTACTAAGGAGTAACTTGTGCTCTTTTCTACAGTTCGCCATAATTTCATATGAGGTTGTACATAACTGACACAAGATGAACCCAAGTTTAGATGAAACTCCAAATTTAAATTACAATTACAATCAAATTTAAAAAAAGTAAGTTAGATCAAACTCTCAGAGCCTTGACTGTCTCTTAGAAGGGTTACCTTGAATCAATCTCACTTTAATTTCCTTTGTGTTGGGAACAGTTTCAGGAAAAGTTTTTTGTATTGAACCAGTTTTAACTTGATCCGACTTCTAGTCGAAAAAAAATACTTTAAATGTAATGTCCTCTCTCGGCATCCACTCAAAAGTGCCTTGACGCTTCGATTGCATTTTTGGCACTTAACCGACCGAACCGATAGAAAGTTTGGTCGTCTCAGCAGGTATCGATGAGGGATTGGAACCCGTCACCGTGTGTGTTGGATAGCGCACCATTTGCCACTACACCACCTCCGCCGCGTTTAGATAGTGTAAGGTAATTGTGAATATGTAATGATCACGACACTGCCCGAGCCACGCACGTGTTGTCACTTGTTGGCTATCCATTTATGTTATTGAACATACATATTACTCATCCACTTATGAGTAAGTAAATACATAGGTTGTCAAATCCAGTTGTCCTCTATGTATTTTATAATTTTTCAAACAAATTTTGTTATAACCTCAACTACAGTACAGGAAAATTACCGACCTGGAATCTGACATGAAAAGTGGGCGGGCACCATCACTGTAACGCCATTTTTCCTTAAATCATCTTAACCATGAAAACAACTATTTTAAATCTATTTTCAGATCAAAACCACAGACAGACCAGTAGTGCTCTGTATGGCTCCTATACACAAGCTTCATCATGAGGATGAAGGTTGCCCCGATAAGGAGGTTCGAGATGCTGTCGAAGGCATGCAATTGGACTGAAGTGATGGTGTCCTCAGCTGAGCAACCATTTTTGATTCCCTTCGGTCCTGCCTAACGTCATGGATCCCGTAACTTCCTGAAACTCTGCTACTGTCAAGGAGATCATGTTACGTTACAATCTCCCACTACTCTTTCTCCTCCTTCACTCTTTGCGACGCCTAACAATTCATCGATTTTTTTTGATTCTCGAATTGAATAGTTTTCCGTTTCAAGAACAAATCATACTTTCTTTTTCGTTTGTGTCATTGTATCTTCCCTCTAATACTTTATGCAGTGTTGTGTAGTGTGTCGGAAAAAATTCGAATATTAATTTCTGTATAGTTACTAATTTATCCATGTAACCTTTTGTGATTTACAAACTTTAACTTATAATTGTGTAACTTATATATGGAATTCTGTATTCGTTTACTATTTATTTATGCTACGGGTATCGATGATTATGTCACGACACAAACTGAATAAAGAATGCCAATGCGTTTTCAGCTTTCGGAAAAAAACGAATTAGGCCACCACCCCCGCTGATAGCCTACGGGCGTGGGTGAATTTGTACTAACACGATGTCAAAACGAGGAAGCAAATGGGGAGAAGCTTGTGTGATGGGCCATGAGGGCATCGGCCGTTCAAGAGGGCTCCGCAAAGTTTTACGTTGCTAAAGGGCCATAGAAAGAGCTATTGCGCATTAGCTCTTATGAGTGCATGTCGACGATTGGAACAAGCTCTTGGGAATCTACTGGGAATTGGATTCCCAGAAAAATTCCCATTTGGTAGAAGAAGTTTAAAAATATTTGGGGTTGTGGATTTTCACACGGTTTCCCACATCGGGAAACATCGGTTAGGTTACAGTTTTTCTATTTTATAAAGAATGTCGTCATCTCTGAAATTACTACTTGAGCGGATAGATAGTTAGTATTTCAGGAGTCTGTTTACTGCTTAGTATGATACGAATACTGAAGAACTTGACATCGCAACCTTGCCTCAGTAAATTTGTTTCCATTTGCAGGTATATGTCACGAGTTCACAGAAGTGAAACATCAAATTACAAAGAGAAAGTGGTTTTAAGCCCCCCTCTATATTTTTTAATACAAAAAAATTGATCATTCATTTTGAATCAAGTTTTAAACACAAGTGAGTATTGGAATGTGAAATATGGCATCAAGCATTTGTGAATTTCTCAAGGGTATAGTACGAATATTTAATTATCCATGTTTATTCCATAACGAATTCGTAAGTAATAAAAGGGTCAATGTTAAAATTTTCGGCAATTCTGTCCCCGTTTATATTATGCGCCTACATATCAACATCCATTCAAATTCGCAGTAGCATTCAAATGGTCATTTGGCCTGAACAATTAGTTGTGGGGGCGAGTCGATGTAAACAACTCGCTCTTATCTCTTGGACCAGTTTGTTACCAGATAGCCGATCTCTGGGGGATGGAATCTTTGTCGACCGAGCCGAGTTAAAGCGCTCTATCTGGCTCTCCAATCATGCACCGTTTCCTTTTCAGGGACGGCCATTTATATCGGTCAGGGTCAGTGATCTCATTGTCAGTGCAATTCGGAAATAAAAATTGCCTACGGTACGTTAGTCTTACAAAAATTCACCGTGACATAAATGCACTGAACGCAGAATTTCTCAGACGAGACACTCCATTTCACGGCATAACCGTATTTGGACACACAAATCTTCACCCGTCACACATAAGCGGCACCAGGAAAAGGGACCTTGGGGAAGGGCACGGTGCCGGTGGTTGGGTATCTCGGAGCCTAGCATTGCACCATGCACTTTCGTTCAGACCTGAACCCATAGCCGGGACTACTGTAGAAGTAACCGGCCGTACCGAATTTTCGTTTTTGTCACTGCAAGTCAGCCTTTCACTGGCCTACTAGAACTATTTCTGGAAAAACGGTTAAAAATGCGTCTGACTACATAGTTGCCGGTAAATGTGTGCCTCTTGGTATAATCACCCACAGATGATGGGAAAGGAAGAAGAGCAGCACTCAGAGGATAATCTGAATAAGTGATTTTCACATGAGAAATCCAAACAGGATGAATGGGAACTATTTGAGTTGCAAAAGACAAAACATAACTTTCACTGACCTTCTCACCTTTGCTATCCACCTATTTAACCAGTATTCCTTTTGGAAGAAGTACTTGTTCAATAGGCAGATAACAAAAGTGAGAAGGACCTGAACTAACACAGCTGCCCCACCCTTCGAAATCGTTTCTTTAGTCGGAATTGAAAGCGATTGCTTAAAAGATGAGGTCTTTGAGCGTTCATCAATCCTGCCGAGCATGCGCCCCCGCATAGACTTCCATTCAGAAACGTAATGGCGTATTGAATACGTATATGGCCTATACATTGGCTTGCGGTGACTGAACCATGTACAAGTCAGTGCTTTTATCCTCCCAGACGATTCTAATACCAATTAAGTAGCCTGGGATGGATAAGAGGCTCAATTGCTTTGGGCGGGTATCAATCCGAGATTCGAACCTGTGACCATGCCTTTGTGACAGTGCGCTCTTGCCACTACACCACCTCCGCAATTCGGATTTGAATGAGCTTGAAAACAGCTATGTAGTCATGTTGTAGTCGCCCGTCGAGCGAGCATATCATCTGCTCGAAAGAAATGGAACAAAAAATGAGCATTGGCTCAACGGGTGCATAGTGGAAACAAGTCATTAAAGGCAAAGTTCACGATTAAAATGGTTTCTGAGATTTCCTGTTGTACGAATTCGAGGCTCTCCCATATGCCATACCTGCCGTCATAAGGTTGAAAAACGTCATGGATAGGGAACAACAGGGGGCCAGAGATTGTATCGTGTGAATGCCTCACCCATCGTGGATGAGTTTCGGCGGCTTCATAGAGGCTGCACTGTCTCAGGAGGCTCCCGTGTAGGAAATTCAAACAACTTGCCATAAAACATGGCGACAGGAAAGGCAGATCCGGACGATTTCGGCTCGATGTAGTCATCTCTTTGAGCAAAGGGAGCAAATCTCGTCCAAACACCCCTTACATGCCATTACCGCCACAGTGATCTCGTACAAGCTCCACCTCCACTACTTTCAAAAAGCCTTGGAATAGGCGGATTTTCTCGCTTTCTTCGCCACTGATGTGCCCCTCCCCTACATCAACACTTCTACTTTCCTACCTAGAAGGGTACCTCAAAATTATTGAGAGCTGTGCCTTTAAAAGTCATTAAACCTATGCAAAAATGTGTAGTAGTAGTAAATAGATGTATCAAACGGCAGGCACAGAAAGTCAACAGTGTTTGAAATAATCCGGAATCCCAAAAAGGCTTTATATCTCATGTAATCTGCATTTTCAAAGAAAATATGGTAAATGAATTGTTTGGTAGATGTGTATTAGGTGTAATAGTGGCAATAGTTCAGTAATATTCAATACTACAACGATTATTATTACCATTGTTATTCCTATAACTACCTTTATTTAATTTGACTAGTTACCTTGTTGATTGCTCTAATTTCACCGCAGTACGCAATATGAAAGTCTTCACAAGGTCCGAAGCAGATGGACTTGAGAAACTGAAAACATCCTCCAACCACGGAAGGGATTCGGAATCTATGGGCTTGTGCCCGGAAACACGAGTAAGGGATCATGTCCCGTTCGAAGTCGAAACCGTTGCCCGTATCGCCAACCTTGTGAAACTATCATTACTATCAATATTGTTATTATTACTATCTATTATCACTGCAATAATTAACAATACTACAAATTGATAATGAAATGATTGACCATTGAATGCCACTCCACCTTGATACTTTAGAGTGTTTAATATTTACATTAATTCAACGTATGGGGTCGAAAAATTGCCTGATTGTTGTTATTCTCTTCAAGTTTGACTGCTGACTCAATTATCGTCGATGTGAAGGCCTTGAAATTTGCAGGTCGAGAGAAGCGTCATGTAAAGTAACCGACTGACTTAACTGAGGAGATCCCTTCCAATCAAGGTACCCGTAGATCCCTCACTCCGGGTGTGGTGCAGTAAGAACGAAATTGTCGCGTCGCGGCAAGAGAGACGCCGCGCGCGAAGGAATGTAGCAGAATGCAGCAGCAAGTAAGAAATTCAGGAACAAAAGAACTGACACTAGAATCATGTCTTAAGAAACAACTGAGACTCGTATACACGACCGCATCCCAAGATAGGATTCACGACGACCGAGTACTAGGACCTCTATCTTTTAGCGTTCGTCAGCCCTAGACGAGGGAATAAGAATTTCAAGTGAAGCTTTGACAATTAGGATACTTCTTGGTAATTGTCTCTATGAAGCTCACTGATTCAGGTACAGGTAGTCAAAAACATAAAATCTTCCCAAAAACGTGGAGACTATTGACATCAGATCGCCTCTGTCCAGCCCTATAATCATTTCTCTTTGGGATTGGAGCATTGCCATTTCATCACTGTTGACACATCACACCAATGGTGGCTATAACGAAGGTCTTGAGGACTTTTCCACCAAAAAATCCAACCAAAAAATTGCCTCAACACCAGGCTTGAATAGTGGCAAATTACAATTTGTCCAGAACTAGTCATACTTAAGAGTTTGTAGCTTTCCAAGTATGGGTGCCCGTCTTTCTACACATGCCACAATCCTATTCTCATTTTCCTGTCGACATTGCAGATTCAATATTCGCTATCGATACCATTTTTTTTATTTTTGTAGTAAAAATTACGGTAGCGCTTTTAAAAAAAACCGCCGCCTACATAAAACTAAGCGTGTTGTTTCCTGTTTTGAGAACTTCTCCTACGCTATGATATCGTTCATGCCATTTCGTGGAATTCTTTTAGGGCAAGCCACCCTTATTGTACTGGTAATACATTAGTTGTTGGTTGAAGTTAAACTTGTACCAAATGACCTGCTCAGATCGATGGCAATGTAGGAAACAGCTCGATCACCCAACACTTATTTTCTCCTTCTTTCAGATCTTGTGTGTCGCTCCTTCACCCGAAATGAGATCAACTTTTCTGCTTTGCACGAGGGTCACTGGGAATACTCGTCCTTTCATGTTAATTGTTCGTTCCAATAGCTTTTCTTGATTCTCTTCTTAATCTGCTTCTGTTTCCCTCTCCTCTTTTTTTCTGAGGCCACTGAATGGGGGCTGTGGAGCGTTGTCGCTTCACTTGCCCGATTGAGTTTGAGTTTCACCGATTCTCATTCACAGCTGCACTTTTATTTTCATCTAACAGAAGTTGTGACTAAAAAAAAACAGGGTGTAAAAGTGTGCACTTCTAGGGGTCTCAACATGAGGGTCCGGAACGGAAGACCAAGTTAAGAGAAGGCACAATATCGATCTGCGCTCTTCCCTTCAAAATTATCTCCAGATAATTTATCATAAAAATAAAGGAAATTTCCCAGAAGATCAACATCCTCACCAGATTAGTTTGACTTCTACGCATAGGGGACACCACCATGTTGCCAAATGTTCTCTGGGTATTCCCGTAACCGCCTGAGGTCAGAGGATGAACGGATTCCATGCTAAACCGCGATCGTCACGAAGTAAGTAACGGTGAATCCGTCACGAACGTTTTCGGCATGTCTGCCCTTCAGAAAGTTAATGAAACCTGTTTTTACATTTTCTGAGAACAACATTTTTTTAACATCATTCTCGAGGACACAGATAAACGTCCCGCTATCGTTGTCTGCGGAATGCAAAGCATTACCTTCGTTGGTATGTACCATGGAAATGAAAACTACCCTAAACTTATTGAATGCTCCATTTAAAGAATTTCTTGAAGTGACCTATGCCTGTCTTAGCCCTCAGATCATATAATCACTCCGGATCATTATGAATCAGCTACCGTAACGGTTTGTGATATCAAACTTCGAGGCCGAACGCGAAAATTCGAGAATGAAGCCGCAGCTCAGAACCTATTTCAAAAGAGCAGCTGTGAAAGAAACCAGTGATGAAGTTCCAATTGTTAGTAGCTGCAGTCTTACCGGTGGTCATTTAGTGAGATGACTTGATAGGCTGTTCACGATGAAAAAAGCATTACTCTTCAGAAACTACGGAACCTCACGGGTTTTTTAAAGGCACAGTTCACGATAAAAATGGTTTCTGAGATTTCCCTATAGTACGAATTGGATGCTCCCCCTTATACCATACCTGCCGTTATGAAGTCGAAAAACGTCATGGATAGGGCACAATAAGGGACGAGAGAATGTATCGTGTAAATGCCACACCTATCGTGGACGAGTTTCAACGGCTTTGTAGAGGCTACACTATCTGAAGCGACTCCTATGTAGGAAGCTCAACCAACTTGTCATAACCCATGCGACAGTGAAAGGCAGTTTCGGACAACTTCGGCTTGATGTAGTCTCTCTTGGAGCAATGAAAACAAGTTAAATCTCGTCCAAACACCCCTCGCATGCCAATACCGTCACTGTGATCTCGTACAACCTCCACTAACTCTACTTTTGAAAAACCTTGAAGTAGGCGGGTTCTCTCGATTTCTTCGCCCTCTAGGTGCTCCTCTATATCGAGACTTCCACATTTCTACCTAAAAAGGATAATTCAGAATTAACGTGAAATGTGCCTTTAAGAATGTTCGGTAGGATCAAACTTCATAATTATATATAATTGAAAGAAATAGCGAAACTGCTCACTTAGCTACTACTCAGCCAATTAAACTAACGAGATAAAAGCAATTGCTCGAGCATCGGCATCTGTATCAATGGTCCTACCCAAAAAGATTGAATTAAGTGGAGTGTACCTTCTGTATTTGGACTCTTTTCGTTAGTAGACACTCCTATTTGGAGGTAGTCAATAATCGTCCCAGAGCGGACTTCTTTTGTAGTACCTCCACCTACTGCTGAAGTCTCAGCTAACGCTCTCAACTTAACAGTGCCCGTGCACAGCGCAAGTTTTCAAAGGTATGCACTTGATGTACCCATCAAAGTGACACAGTTTTGCAGAGTCGGAGGTAAACAGACTACTCGTCCGAAAGGATCGGCAGCAAAAAAAGGAGCATCAGTCAGCAAAACAAGTGCTCCATATGTTTGAGGATTGCGAATAGAAGAAAACCAATAAAGTTTCCAAGTTAATCAAACCCCTCCTAGGATACCTTTACATTCGACTTCTCATCATAATTGTTGTGTCGTTATGAATGCGTATGCATCCTATGCAATGAATAAGCCAGTGCTTTTATCCTTCCAGACAAGTCTGATACCAATTGACCCTCCCGGATGATCGAACTATAATACAGATTCAACCATATTCTCATACCTACTGTTTATACTAGTATACTCCGACGTCACTAGTAGGTATGTCCAAGAGCGAACTAGTGACATTAAAATCTATTGTAGACAGTAGTTTACCATAGCTCTTTGAATACCTTTCAGTGATAAAATACATTGCCGATCTATGGGTGTACATTCTCCTGACACTATAGGTTCCGAATATGATGATTATAATCTCTTCTCCTGACTTCCCTGTTTTGTTGATCACCTGATGTTCCTCGTAATGATAAAAGCTCATCTGAGATTCAGTGCATTGAGTTTCAGGAGTTTATATTTCTATTCATCAGAAACAGTCAATTAGCTGAAGTGGTTTCATCCATTTTGCAATTACCACTTTTACTTCTTTGATTCAGACTGTCCCACAGTAGAAATGGCGTCACAGCAACCTACAACTGTAACATCGATCTCCATTCTATTCTTCAAAAGCAGAGTTTACATTTAGAAGCTTTTGTGGTGATGGATTACCATGTTCAGGGCCATATTCCTGGATCAGTGCCTTGAAAAAGAACATGGATGTAGCTTAGAGCTAATAAAGACCCAAAGGACTAGAAACAAACTCCTAAATTTTTGTTCTTATACCGGACAGGTTGCAGAAGAACCCCACCTCAATCTAGCCAGTGAAAGTCACGCTCCAGGATATACCATGAGATCCACTTTGATTTACAAATTAAAAATTCTTGTATGAGAAACAACTCATCGTGTGGATGTCGATGACCTTTTTTTCATCGATCTAGGGTGAAATGAAGAACTACTTGTTCAGATAATTTTTTTTGCATAGTTACATACACGAATATACAATTCGGTAAGTTAATCTTTAGAGGGGAGAGACGTTTGTAGACTATCGCCTCGGTTCCCAGTTGGAGACCTGTTGGGCCTCGTTGAATATTGCCTTCAATCGCGTAAAAGCTCACACAATAGGTCCATCACTAGGTTTACCTCTTCGTATTCAATGCGGAGAACGCGAAATCGCGAAGGATTGCCGAGGCTTGACTATGCACGGCTTATTATCCAGTTTTTCGAGACGGGAAGCCCCTACAGCTCCACAAACAACGTAGCAGCATAGGTAGTGCCCCTATGATATCCCATACAAATACATTATTCAGCAATAATTTCTGGGAAATTTTCATACTCTAGTGGGAAGTCCATACTGCCTATTCATAGTTAAAACGATCTTGGCACTTGCAAAGCCACTTGATGTAATTGCTACAGTTCAAATAGATCCTCCAGGTTTCCCGAACCCCTGTGGAGGTATGGCAGCAATAAAGGGCCGGACATTCGGCTAGCGCTTGTAATAGGAGGCGAAAGTTGAATACGAATCCAAAGTAGAAGTATAGACAGAATTCGAAAAGCATTGACAAGTAGCAGTCATGGGAATGAAGGTCAAGGTAAAGAAAAAAAGAGGTACAAAGTATAGATATTCGGAATTCTGCGTAGCGAAATTCAAGGGGTAACGGAACTTCTCCCCTATCGCGGCATTCTCCCTTGCGGCATGCGGCAAATGTCACTGCAATTACCGTACTCACCCCGCCTTCCGCCAATCGATAGGACGCGATGTTTTTCGTTGATTGCCTTGCTTTTTGTTGGATTTGATCGTTTTTTCTTCTGAAATAACTCCTCCTATGTAAGCGGCGATCAAGGCTGCATTGAAATTGAAGAAAGCGGCCAGCCAATTCAAATAATTAAAGGACTCCCTACCTTACAAATTGCGCGCTCCAATCTTCCATCGCAATCCTGCGATACGCGGCGGGTGCGGCGTATGCGACGCCGTTACAAGGGAGAAGTTCCCAGACCCAAATTCAAAGGGCCAGTGAGACTAGCGGCACACGGCGATTCCTCAACTCTATATGTTGAGAGTCCATGCTTCTAACTTCGGTTATTGTGACACGGAGAAGTAAGAATAGAACAAAAATGATAGCAAAAGTAATATAATTACAAAAAACATTGTGTGGCCTAGTGGCAAGGGGCACACTATCACGCACTTATGTTGACGGAACGTAGCCCAGATCGGTATCCGCACAGGCCAAGCCTTCCATCAATCCGGGTCCACTTCTTGGTAACGGACTTGGGGCCAGACTCGTACCGGCCGATAAAAACGCACTGCACATGACTGTTCACCGCAACTGCTTGCATCAAACCGATCACTTTGAAACCGTCACTACAATGCTGAATGGGAGTCAAATGCGGGGTGCATCCATAGAAGGATTGATTGACATCAAAGACTTTATTCCTTGTTCTTTATATCGGCTACAGCATTTCTTTCAGTAGCTAAACAAAGTGAAATTTGGGAAAGTCCTTTAGACTACGAAGATCGACCTCTTTTCAAAGCGCTATGATCTAGTAGCACACAAAAAGTCGTCGTGGCGGACCGGGAGAGCCTGCAATTCGGTAGTTCTGCTGGCTAAGACGTATAAGAAGGTGTATTTGGTACATCGAACATTTGGTCTTTAATATTCATTTGAAAGACAAATTTCATCAAGAATTTGTCAGATATTTGGCAGGCTAGCCGAGTTCGAGTAGATGATGGTATTTCAAAATACTTCAAAATACCGCTGTCTCTTAGCTTCATCGAGACTTGTTGTCGCTGCGTGTATTTTTTAAAGCTTTTGCCCCTCCACTTTTATTGGTAAGCTTTCGGCATATAATACCTTCGTCAGACCTTAATTATAATATTACAATATATTACCACATACAATCATTGACTACCAGTTACTGATTGCCTGTGGCAATATATTGTAATAATTAAGCATAGTTCCCTTTAGTTTCTATGTGTTTTGTATTGTAACTGATAGTAACCGATTTTATGTGGCAAAATTCTGCAGTTATTAAAGTCAGTTCCCATTAGTTTCTATGTGTTTCGTATTGCAACCGATAGTAACTGATTGTATGTGGCAATATATTGTAGTAATTTAGGTCTGACGAAGGCATTATATGCTGAAAGCTCACCAATAAAAATTAAGGGCCAAGAGCTTAGAAGATGGCAGTTCTTATGCGTAGAACTCATTACTCATACTTCGCGTTTATCCAAATCAGATGAGCTTTTTGTACGAGATTCTTTGAACTCTTCTTTTTCTTAGGGAGTCTCTAATTCCGTTAATTTCTTCTACAAGCTGATCTTCCTTGTGTTTTCTCCTTCCAAGCAATTTGAGAGCAATTTGAGCTAGCATTTTCCTATAGTTTGTGGGCTCTAATCCCTTTGTGCCGACATACCCTGGGTTATCCGGATAGTAAGTTTTTCCATTCCAAAAAGATACTTATCTATACTTATACCTCTGAGCTTTATTTCCGAGGAGTATAATACATTATCTTCGGAAAATGGGTGCCATTCCTATGAAGTGAACTTACCTGATCTTGGGACAAATTCCACTGGATCAGCGATCAAGGTACTCGATCCTATAGAATACGTTTCAAAGTCAATAAAGTGTAATCCTTTAACTTAGGGATGTGTACTACAAATAGCCGATAGAGGTACTACTTCGCCTGTAACTTGAAGATGTAGGTGTTGAATCAAATTACCCGTGATTGTAGGATCTCATTGAGGATTGCCCGGAGTTCCAGGAGTTTTCAAAGAAATGTTATCTGGATACTCAATCTCACCGTTACGACAGCTAACAGCTCGCTGGAGGCCGTAATAGAAGCCAATAGCCTCAGTTCCCTTGAGCCTAAAAAGTGATCTTTGACCTGTTATCGATTTCTTCGAACTTTGCCAAAATGAGTATAAATTTTGCTAATCCGAACGAAGCGCCATAACTTGCTTAAAAACATCCCATCAATTACTAAATTACTACTACTGTAGTATGACTGCTAATATGGTGGACAAATGACATCCGTTTCGCCCATGACATGACTCCATAGTGATAAGTGTCTCCGACTTTGCGCAGTGTAGAAGAGGGCTTTAGGGACGAACAACGCTAATGTCAAGTTCGTTTTCATCCAGTCGATGGGGACGGGCGGGCTAATGGGGGAACAAGGGTTATTCCATAACTCTCGGGATCCTTGAGACGACATTCCTCCGTTCCGAAACGTGCACGGGTGCGTCGTGTTTTGGCAAATCTTCGTTGGGTTGTTTTCGGGTTCTGAAAAGAAATCTCCTCAAGCCGGACATATTTTTGATGCATCGACACTCACCCTCGTCTTCGATCCTAAAATTCGTCTCAAAGCCAATAGAGCCATGAAGGAATGCTCCCCCTCGTGCCATTTGTTTGTTCTAGACCACCCAAATACAATTAGTTTTTACTACTCAGTAAAAAATTTTAAAAAAACGGTGAAAATTGTTTTTATGTTCATCAGAAGATCTGTTTTTTTGTACATGGTACATGTACATGTACATGGTGCTAATGTGTTAGGGTGTACTTCCTAAATTACCTTCCCAATTAATCTGCTTTGTTCACATTCACCGTTGGGATGACACTACGCAACCGCTCGCGTCTCTTTACGAGTTTAAAACGATTTCCCTCGCTTAAATGCTGAATATTCAGTTAGAATGAGGTGAGAAGAGTTGAGAAAACCTCTGGGAGGTTTTCATATTGTTGAATTGAAAGGATCCTATTAATAAGCAGTGGGAACCGTCTGCCCGTCAAGCTCGAAGACGAATGCTGGCTCGTTTTTGTTTTTCGAACGCCGCCAAACCAGCCTTTTCGATGACTTCTCTCGTGGACTCTCAAGAATCTTTTGAGCGCATCCTCTTCCTAGCTTTTCATCTTGAATACCTAACCAGTGCCCTTGCTACTCTCACTTTGATAAAATTATTGGTCCCAATAATCAATAAATTTTCCATCTCTGTGACAGAATTTTCCAGAATTTTCATTTTTTTCCCAAGACAGACGACCAAATTCCTTTGGTACGGTTTTTATGCTTCCCTTACTTCCCGCTCTATTGTTTCTGATCCAATTTCTCTTCCTTGTAAAGGGTAGGACCCAATACTCACATGGTTTCAGTGACTACACCATAGCAAACTACAGTAATGTTTCCGTTCGAGACCACGTTAGATAATTGTAACCTCGATTCATCATTCCGGAGTTCTCTTAGGAAGGGGGACGTCATTTTTACTACGGTCTGTGGATTTTTGAAGACATTTTTGGTTTGGGCTATCTACCAAGTTTTTTTTTTGATCAAAGATTATTTGGAAGTTAAATTGTTTTTTTCAAAAAAATATTTTTTGAAAGTTCGAAAAGCGGTACTGAACAAGTGTCACGTCTGCTCTAAAATTTGAATGATCAGTATTTTATTTTTGAATGTTCGTTTTGTACTGTAGTCTGGGTACCGGCTATCTGTTCTCATTTATTTACTTTTGCTCTCCTCGTCTTTCATATTTTGCTACCTATCCTGTATTACAATTACTGTACTGATATCAGACGGACGAACAAAGAATTTCTCAGTTGTACTTTTTAAATACCACCAGACGTCTAAAACAAAAAACGGACGCCCAATTCAGTAAAGCTCGTAGTAAAGCTTATAGTACACTTTGACACCCAAGAGCTTTTTCCGTAGTCCTATTTTTTGGCATTCTACTACCAAAATTGTATCTGCTCAGTTAAGAACGTGTGGACTCTTTTTCCTGTATTTGTATTGAATTTGCTTTATTTTTACATACAAGGTGCTTTAAAAGCGTTTTTCCATGAAAACCGATTTCTCAGTTGTAGTTTTTGTTTCCAATAACCCACTCCAAAAAACCAATTCTAACAGGTAGTGGGATAGGTAATTAAGGAGTAATTGAGGAAACTGAAAAGAAAGTTAAATTCATAAAAGACGTGAGCGCTTTCAGAAGAGGAACTGTCAAGTTCAACTCGTCCAATAGAACTGAGCGGGTTGAATGAAGTTTTTGTTGTAGCATATGGAACACTTTTACATTTGTTTGTTCATTTTGCAATTTTTTTTGTTTATTTGGTCGGTTTTGTTTACTTTGTTCGTTCATATCATTTACAAATAAGAAGTAATCAACATATTTTGTCGAGTCAAATGACGCAGCAGGTATTTCTCCGCTTTTATTTTTTCTAACCCCCCTGTAAGAAGGGTTGCCGAGTTTCAATCCCATACAAGGCAAAAAAAGTTGAATGCTGTTTTTCCAGCTCAAGATTGAACGCATTTATTTGTTTGCTGAATTTTTTTGTTTACTTATTCCAACTTATTTATTCTCTCTATTCAAACCACTTCCATCATATAAAGAGACGTGAATAAACAAATAAACAACATGTCATTGAATGTGCTGTCAGGATCTAATTTCACTTCCCTTTCTCCCTCTATTTTCTAACCCTCCTGTAAGAGGAGTTGCCGAGTTTCAATCCCATACAAGGCGAAAACTTCAAATGCTGTTTTTCCAGCTCAAAATCGAACACATTTATTTATTTGCTGAATTTTTTGTTCACTTATTCCACCTTATTTACTCTCTTTATTCAAGGCACTTACATATAAAGAGACGTGAATAAACAAATAAACAATACGTCATTGGATGTGTTGTCAGGATCTGATTTCAGTTCCCTTTCTCCCTCTGAAATAAGACGACTGACGACGATTGTTAGCACAGTTGTTAGCCGATGACCCTTGGCTGATCTTGCTCCTCAATTGCACCATATTTACCCACGCACCCTGGGACGCAAACAGATGTTTTTCCTTTCAGTTCGGGTTTTCTCGTACGGAGTTCTTTTTTTTCGAGCAGCAAAATACCTAACAATGAAGTGCAGCCTTTGAGAGGCTCTTATCAGTTGAGGTAATCGATAACTCAGACACGTTTACCAGTAAATAATAGGCTTACCGATTTGGGGGCTCTCAAACAGGGTTCATCTTACGTTTTCAGCAGATATTTTGATGATATTTATAGAACCATTTGATTTTGCTTCCTTTCATTCCAATGCTTGATTTATTTCGTGTATAGGATAAGCCTCCTCGTCATTCAATGTTTTTCAGTAGGAATTAAGTAAGCCTGCAAAAGTTCCATTCTTCAAAAAGCTAGGGTAAAGTAATTAGCATCAACGAGATCCCTACAGCACCATTCATTCAAAAATATTTTTATTAGACAAATATTTTTGAATTTTACAAAAACTGACAAGTAAACAGCTCTTCTGAACTATTTCATACGAAAATAATATCAATGGCCATAGACTCAGGACGATGAAAGGATCACCTGGCCCGAGTACGAGATTTTAGTGGCCCCCGTAGCCCCTCTAGTAGATGCGCTAATCCATATTTACAAGTAAATAAGCCATGGCATTCCACTTGTGAGGGGTTTGACTTTTCTAAATTTTTCTATGATCCGCATTCATATGAGTGTATCAGAAGAGCGTATTTTTTTGTTACCTGAACAAAGGATAAACAGATAAAGTCCCAGAGCGCTTATCAATCCCGTCTGAGGGATGCGCCCACGCATTCGGCTCCCCAAAATCGTAATGGCCTATTGAATGCGTATGGGGCCTATACAATGACTTGCGGTGACCAGCCAGTGTACAAGTCAGTGCTTTCATCCTCCCAGACGAGTCTAGTACCAATTCACCGACCTCGGAGGGGTGGAAGGCTTGGATGGCCTGGGCGGATATCGATCCGGGATTCGAACCCGTGACCATGCGTGTGTGAAGTGCGCCACTTGCCACTACACCACCTCCGCCTTCTTGATACCTTGATAAGCTCAAAATATAAGCATTTCTACTTAGATTATTCAACAAATAGACAGCTCGTGTTCAGTTTACTGATGATGGTTCCAAAAGGTAATAATATCGCATGATAGGGCCAGAGGCTTACCTTCCCGGGGTATCCGACTCTAGGATAGTAGAATACCTTTCTAACAAGTTTGCCACATGCTCTTCTGGAAACATATTAAATAAAAGCATAAAATTAAAGCATATTTAAGAAATTTGTATGACTTTTTGAAATTACCTCTAAAATTTTTCACAAGTTCGATTCAAGTTTGATTTGTGCCACTACCAGCTTGAGATTTTGTAGAGCGCAAAAAGAATCTTTTGTTATGAGGGTTAGTCTAGCTTGAAGTCCAAATAATATACTTGAAGCTTTTTTTGTACTCCAAGCTTAGCAGACTTGACTGAATGGGCTCACACCCCCGCTCCCCCTCGCTCCCCCACCACAGAACACACCGGAATTATGTAGAGAACAATATGGATCTATTCCTACAAATCTTTAAACAGCCTTAATCTTCAATGGAATTTTGAAACTTTCTTTTTTGCAGCTAAAATTCAATCTGAGTTAGCTTATGACCATCTTTTGGGCAGAGTTTAATCTTGCTTGCTCAATAACGGACCTTTGGGATCTTTGAACGTCTTAAAAAAGCGGGTTTCTCCAGTGTGTTCATGACATTGGCGTAGATAGGCACAACTGCTTGTTACCTCCGTGTCACTGGATCCGGGCAACAGTTGTGGTTGCGTGATCGGGTCGGGGTCTAACAAAGTTAGAAAGGCGGAGTCGGCTGGTCCCCTTCTTCGCAATACGTTTAACGTCAACGTGTCTCATCTCAGCGATATTTGATAAACATCCAGTCGATACCAACAAGTCCCAGTTCCCGTCATATTCACCAAAAACCTAGTGGAAAAACATGAATGAAAACCGTTTTGAATAGAAGGTAGTCCTTTTTTATTTGTGTTTCCAATGTATTGTGTATTTCGGGATCTCTTTTATTCTGTCATTCATCCTTCCATCTTCAATCTTGAGGTTTTGTCCCTTCTACAGTAACATGCCCTACTTGTAGCTTTACCGAGTAAACCAAACAATTTCAAAAATTCGAAAAATCAGTATCGAAGTAAATAGTTGATTTCAAGCTGCAATTCATCTCTTTACTGCTTTTGTGGGGTTTGTTGACCCCTTAAGACCCCTCCTGCTAGCGCTGGAGTGTTTCACAGCAAAGCTGCAGTGACAAACTCATGGAAATTTGAGAGTGCTGTAATATTCCGCAGTAATGACTACTCCTCGAGTTGGTGAGGTAGAGCCTTGTACAGGGGCATATTCAGTAGAGACCCATTTGAAATTTTGAGGATTCTGGAGCTCCTTCCCTCAAACACTGCGGTATGAAATCGTATGACCTCCCACAGTCAGCAACAGTAAACGGGGGCACGATTAAGCCCGTCAACCCATTGAACATCTTCCATGACCGATACAGTAATTTTACGCAGTTTGACTTGGGGTTTATTCATCGCGCTCGTGTCAAATACTCTTTTTGGCTATTCAACAAACAACAAGTCTTCGATGCGGTGGTTCCGCAGACCTAAATCTGAATCATCTCCGGGTTTTAAGGAAAACTCAAGGGTCTACCCCTTTCATCCACTAGTCACCTACTAACTTATTTTGTTGACGTGAACACTTAAAATCCTATCGGCTATTTCGAGGAAATACTTTCAAGATAGGAAACCGGTCAGAATCAGCTGAACTTGCTTTTTAAAGGCACGGTTCACGGTAAAAAATGGTTATTGAGTTCTTCTTCTAGAATACCCAGTGGCCCCCAAGGGTGATAGAAAGGACCCTCTCGCGCCCAAAAACTCGACAGTTAGGGCACAGTGGAAGCCCTGTTCCCGGCTCGCGCAGCCTTCCCGCCCCTCGATCGACGTCACGTCAGACGAGTGTCGGGGTGACACAGATTGCAACTATTCGTTCTAGGACCCACACACAATCAGCTGATCGTCAAGTGATGAGGCGATGTCTTTCTCCCATTCATCTATTCTCTGTTATTCTATTCGCTGCCGCGATCCCTTATCTAATTCCAACCCCAAGAGGCTGAAAAAGGTGTGCTATTTTTGTTGTTACTAGGGTTTTCTGTTTTCCTATACCTGTAATTGAATGAATTTTTACTTACCGTAGTCAGATATTTGCACCAAGATCCACACGTACGCAGTGAGACCATTGTATAGCTCGTCCAAACGCCCCACTCTTCTTCATTCCTCTGGTCTCATTCTTGTACGGCCCCCTTTTTAACGATTTTTTAAAGCCTTCTTTCACTTTGGAAACACCAATTCACGCAGTTCCTTCGCCTCTATCGCACTATTTTCCATCTTATCTTCTATTTTTCGTCATAATCTGGATTTCCCAAATTTAGTGTGAACTGTGCCTTTGAACAGCACAAATAGTGGCGGAAAATCTCGGAAGCAAAAAGAAAACGCCAAACTGGGTGCATCAAGAATTGGATGAAGCCATAGTTGGCAAAAAAGCAGACACTTTAGATCGATCCTGTCAAAAGCTCACACAGTTTCGCATCAGGGCTCGGGGCTGATAAGTGGGGAAACAAAATCTGTATGAATTGTTGAGCAAAAAATTTAATATAGCACATAAACATATTCAAACGTATTTTCATTTGGAAAAACGGGTCGGAAAAACGGAACGGTAAACTCTTTTTCCCTATGAATGAAACATTGTAATGTCGTCAATGATCTACAAATCTTATAAAATCAGATTTTCAGTAAGAATTCAAAGGCAATGAATTATTTATTCCGATTAAGCTATTTCTTGTTGTATATGGAGCTTCATGGAAACTAGCGAAGCGGTTGAGGTTCAAGTAGACTTTTTGCATGCTTGAAACAGGAAACTTCCTGTCAGCCATTGCGAATGGCCCATGCTATCTCATTGTCAGCAGGACTTCTCTATTCAACACATCAGCACACCAGAAGGCAGACTTCTGTATTAACATACTTTCAAAAGTAACATGGGGCTGCACAGTATCTACCAGATATTCTTAAGCCATTAGACCAGTTAGCAGGCTATTTTCCTTAGAAAGCAATGCCGAAGTTGACTATTGCTATTACACCGGCATATGGTACACTCTGACTATTAGATCGTTCCCACCATACTAATAGATTCATTTTCAATTTTTGAAGTTTCATTGAGCTCCTTCACAGCTGTTTGATTACAAGTTTTGTTCACAATTTTCACTGTTTCCATTCTGGATTGGACCCTTACTCTAACTTACCTACTGCTGTTGCATTCTACATGAATAGCAATAGACATTACTAGTATCTTCCTTCATGATATCATAATGTTTAAATGTTTTTTAAAACTTATTTTTGTTGAACAACAGTGTATAGCCTGGCTCAGTTCTGTCAGTATTTTTTGATAAAGAGAGTGCACCACACACGCACACACATTGTCATCCCTCCCTGCTGATGAATCATAGGCACCACCAAGTGGGAAGCACCTCTTTGCGCATTGTTTGGTTGCATTATGTGTATGTGTTTATTATTTGTTATTTAGAACATATTTTGCTAGAAAGGTATCACGTGGAGGGAGGGGGATGCTACAGTGCCACCCTATTTGACCAACCACATAGCGCCATAGCTAGGACGAATCGGACGACGCTCATTGGTCAGCCGCTTCATATCCGCACGTGAATATCTTCGATTTTCTATTATTTAAACTTGGAATCAATCAGTTTACCACCTCATTCCCAAGAAATAAAAGAGAACTTGTTGAGCTCTATTGAGATTACTTCGAAAGTGCTAATTTGACGGATCGCATACGACAAGGGTTTCCGATACGGAGCAAGAGGGCAATACAAATTTTCCCTCAAACTAGGGCGGGTATTCTGCGCTTTGTTCCGCCTTCACTTTCTCCAACTCTTATCGTACGCCTTTCTGCTTTGTGAGTTCAGCGCTTCGTGAACGCTCATTTCTTTTGAACAAAGAGTGGTAGTTTTACAACATGACCGTGGGGATACCCCGTTTTCTCTGCTGAAATCGGCTTGTCACCATCGAAGCCTTCTATTTGGAAATTGGGATGTAAGGATTCTAAAAATCGTGTTTCAAGTTCGTTTCAAGAAGTTCCTCGGTCCCAAAGTACGTGTGCCTGCACGTGACCTCCCTGATTCAGAGTCGAATCCGGATTAGTGGCGTGTTTTACAAGGAGTAATAAATGTCAACTGCTGTGTCCTTTATCCTTTCCTGGAATCTTCCGTGCTGTAGAAGCCAAACTGTCGAAATACTGCAAGTAACCATGTTTATTCTGTGTAAATACTTTCGAAATACTGTTTTCGAGTAATCCAATCGAAGCCATTTTTCCATTCGACAACTCTTCACATGCAAACACCATTCGAAAAAGCGGGCATTTGTAAGGAAGCATCAAGTGATTCCTTCGACGCCAACGTCCATCAACACACTGCAAACATGACAAGGGCAGCTACCACCAACCACATAGGGCTTGACGAGGAAATCCATCCTCAGCCGGCCGGCCTACCCATTCTCCCCAATCTTTCACAACATTGTTTTCCATTCACCAACATCTTACCACATATCTATCATTTTTAATTGATGTTACCACCGTTTCTCAAAGCCTACACGATTCTTGGAGTCTCCAAAACTCCAATTTTTCACTTTTTGATAATTCCCGTTAAGAAAGTTTGCGCGCAAGTGTCATTGAAGAACTTTACATCAACCTAAACTGGTTTCTCAAAGTTGCCACTAGAGTTTTGTCAATTTCGATGTTCAATGTGACTTCTGTCCAACGAAAAAGTAGCACTTGATGGATTCCATTCAACTTCGAAACCTGTTGAAGTTTGTTGTTTGTTGGATGCTATGACGGGGAGGGGGAAGAAGTGGGTGGCGTTTGATGTTCGGCGGTGGCGATCACACACCCACCGGATCTCATAATGCCTTCGGGCGATATACGTCGAGCTTTAGCTAAAGCGCTTTTCGGAGGGTGAAAGGTTGTCGTCTTGGGTATTCGATTCGAAGTTAATACGAATCTATTTACGTCAACTCGCAAAAATGCAAACGCCATCATCATCAATCCCACTGAAATGCTCCTTTACCTCAAAACGCGCTGAAAAATCGCTCGATTCAAGTCCCTTCACAAATTCTCCAAGAGATAAATGTTTCAGAACTTCGTCCCCGTGGACCATATTACACTCTGAAAAAAGTGGGGGGGGGGGGGGGGGGGGNGGGGTTATGCCACCAAGCATTAACTATACAGTAGTGAATCATGTAAAACTGGTAATATGAGCGTCTGTGTGTATGATCGTGAAGGTTTCCTCATGACACACACAAGTGGGTACGAATGCATACAGACCCAGACCACCACACGCAATGTACGCCCTCTTCATCCCCTAGTTAGGCAAGCGTTAAGGGGTCGCGATCTGACCTTGAAAGGCTCTGATCACCTAATCGATCCAGAGTGCCCTCTTCTCCAACCCCTAACGCTTCTCCACATGTTATTGATTCAAGTTATTGATTATCGCCAATCAGCAAGTTGTCAGTTTTCTGAACTCCTTATACGACTTCACGCATCTTTCTGTCGTCCATAAATCAGTCGGGCGCATACGACGCTCACACCGTAGAAACGATATTACGCACTATTTCTCTCTACTATCTGATACCACCGAACAATTGATACCTCTTACGTTGTGTTCTTTTGCTTTAATATGCCCTTTTGGAAATTTTCTAAGGATCTATGAATCATTGAATCATAGTTCTTCCTTTTATTCCCAAAACACTGGCCTTAACTGTGTACAGTAAAAGGATGCTACTTGAACTTGCCATATACTGGTAATTTACTTTTCGACATGCCTTTTTGAAATTGAGTTTGAATACCACAGTGTGCTTAAATCACCACTCAACATTTTATTTATGAAAAATAGAGCACTGTTTTAAACAAGTCAAGTATACTGCTTGCAAAAATATGAGTTGTACTGCTAGCTACTTCGGGACCTTGATATAAAACTTTACCCGAAAAAATTGGGCTCTAAGGATCGTGAACTAGCCCTCTCCACAAATTTTTACAAATTCCAAAAGATATTATAGATCCGTTCCGAAAGTTTTTGGTCATTGAAAAAGGGATTTTCTAGTCATTTAAATGAATCGTTCCCCCTAATAGCCGTGACTCTCCGGTTAATCGAATAGGTGAACCAGTAAAATTTTGGGTTCCATGAATGAGGGACCATTGTACACGGCAATTTTGTCCAAACAATTATGAACCCCATCATTTTTCAACAACTGAACCGTTAAGTTTTTCTACTTCATTTTCATATTTTGAGAGTTTTTTTTTCATTTGCAATAAATCATCAATTTTATTCCTCATTTCCTTTTTTTAACCAATCGTTATTCTCTGTTCAGTAAGTGTCTCTTTTTCGATGTGCTTAAAAAACATGATGGTAGATTTTGCCTGTTCTATCTGGTTCTCATCTGAAAAGTTCCCTCAAAATTAGTTGGAAATTTGTACCAATTAGGCTCCTCACTATAGAAATCATTTACCCTGGGAAACTTTCAATACTGTTATGGTTCTGGATAATATTTACCAGTAAATTCATCAGATGTTTCCTTCAAGGTGCCTCGTTTTACCAACCTTATCTCGTGGTCATGGTAATACTTGTAATTGCTTGTAGAGTGTCAAAATATAGTGGCTCGTAACTGAAAAAGAAAATCAATTCACTCGTTGCTGAGAAATGAAGGACTATTCTTTTGAAATTCCAGAGAAATTTTTGCAAAATGTCAGGCATAGCAGTTGTGGTGGTCCCTTTCAATAAAAGACTACACGATCCAGTGTAAACTTTACTTGTATGGTTTATATTTTATTTATTTATGAATGTGGAGTCCTAAATAACTCTACTGCATAGCTGCACTTTTACTGTTGAAAATGAAAATTAGTCAAAATTCATTGTATTTCGTGTAATAGTTACAATTCACGTACATGTTTTAGGTACGACAGACGGGCAATAGGAACGGTTTTGGGTAATCGATCCGCCGCACGCGGCTATCGCAGACCATTTGCCTCGTTATAACAGTTCTAGCGCTCAAAGCTCAATCGCTATGCGATTACTACTTATGGCATTGTCTACTTTTGGTTCTTCTGTTCCTGAACTCTTTACTCGCTTCGCGCGGCGTCTCTCTCGCCGCGACCGCGACAATGTCATTCATACTGCACCACACCCTTCCAGTAATTAATTAGTGAAATTCACAAGTTTTAGGGTTGACTGTGTGCGCTTTGGAAGCTAAATTCGACAATTTTGACCTTTTTCAAGCAAATAACTGACTATGCTTTTTTCCTGTAATTGTTTGCGTTCTAAATAAAAGGGGATTAATGGATGTGAACGCATTTTTCAGTGATCACAGCTAGTTGACTAGTTAAAATGTTCTGAATTTCGGCTAATTTTGTCTCCTCAAAGTTGATGTAGGTAAATGGAGCATTTTTTGAATACGTTAATGTTTTGTATGTTATACCCGTACGATGAACCCGGTGCGGAGGTTCAATCCTCCTTTCGGGTGAGAACAGCTCCACAAACATGCCATATTTGCAGTTTTACTTACTTGGGAATAGCCCGCAACAACTATACGCCCTCCGCTATTTTGCCTGTTGAACTTGTGTCAATTCATTGTGCAAAGACTTATATGCTGCGTGAACCTATTAGGTTACGTACAGTGTAAATAAAGAAATAACTTACCAATTAATTGAGATTTTGCGGCAGTTATTTCACTAAGTCTGAGCAAAGCACTAAAAATGCAACGGCAAGTTTTCTTTTCGGGGAAATTTCTCTGAATTCAGAATTGCTGATATATTTACTACCATAGTATACCTTACTTGGTTTGCTGCTTTGATGGTCCGTCAGCGGGCGGGTCCGATCTCTCGCTGTGGTCCGCTTTCTCTGAAATAGCCATCCTTGCGTTTTTGTTTTGCTTCTTATAAGCCAAATTGTGACTCGAGGGTTTCATCTGCCATCCTTTCGGCAAAGTAGATGATCGGCCCAGCGGTGTTTCGAATGCGCCATGTAATGAAACGGGTCACTCTGAGCGTGTGTTGCAGTAGGAACGAAATCGCCGCGTCGCGGCAAGAGAGACGCCGCGCGCGTACGAATGTTGCACAATGCAGCAGCAAGTAAGAAATACCGGACCAATGGAACTAACAGTAGAATCATACAAGAAACATTAATTGCATAGCGATTGAGCTGCATGAAGAACGCTAGAAATGTTATGATTAGGCAAATAGTCCGCGACGGCCGCGTGCGGCGGATCGATTACTCAAACTGTTCCTACTCCCCGTCTCCCCGATGCCTCTTTCCGGTCTGAGTTTTGCAAGTCGTAGTAGTACTGCTATGTCGGCTAATCCTCAGAAAACATCTTTCTAGTATCTGCATTTATTATAAAAATAACTTTCTTTGCTACAAGTTTTCTTGTGACTTTCCTGTAATAAGCGTTCTCAATAGCTATAACTAGATACCATTGAAAATCACAATTTCGCCGATTCCCTTTGTCCATTAATGGCCGATGATGCGCCTCAGGGTGAGATTGGGACGGTCGTTTGTTTGGAGAAGGGATTAAACGAGTTTTGTTTCAGATTAATTCAATTACTGTTTCTCTAATTATTGTCATTTTGATTACTTTAATTGTTTAATTCGTTATGTTATATTTGCTTGCAGTTTTGCTGATGTTCCACTGATTTCAGTTTGTTAGACTTCACTTTGTCTTGACTAATCATGATGAAATCATTCAGGTATGAAACACCCAATAAAGTTTTACAGATCACTAATTTTTCTCAAAAACCCCATTAGGTACATCTTTTTTGCTTTAAGACTTTTTTTCAAAAATTCAATTTATTGGTTTTGATGGTTTCATGTTAAACGAAGCGAGCACAACTGTCTACTTGCTTACTTACTGTTGTTACTTACTTGTTAGACCATGCGGATCAAACTTTTGGCAGCTTTTCTGAGAGAGAAATTGGCCCGATTGAATAATTTCACTAATTTTTCGAGCAGAATGTCAACAAAAATTGTAGTAATGGCAAATTATATAATTTACTAAACTGGTCGGTTTGTTAGTTATAACTGGGTGAACTTGTTGCTGAATACCTTTATTCTCCCCTGTAAGAGTAATAAAGAGTTAATAAAAATAAAAATAATAATAATAATAGCACTAATATAATGACAATAACAATAATAATAATAATAATAATAATAATAATAATAATAATAATAATAATAATAATAATGATAACAATAATAATAAACAATAAGTAATATGAAAATAGTCATAAGATATGTTGCACTTTTTATATGGACCTTCCTAGAAAGCTCCGTTAGGCTTCCTTCAGAAGGATTCGCCGGGGGTGTAGTGCAGTAGGAACGAAATTGTCGCGTCGCGGCGAGGGTAACGCCGCGGGCGAAGGGTAGTAGAACGCAGCAGCAAGAAAGAAATCCAGGAACAAAGGAACTAAGAATAGAATCATGCCATAAGTAGTAATGGCATAGCGATTGAGCTGTATAAAAAACGCAAGAACTGCTATAACGAGGAAATAGTCCACGAAAGCCGCGTGCGGTGGATCGATTACACAAGACCGTTCGTTTTCGAGTAGTGTCTGTAGTTTGAAGTCCTCCAGGAAATTCAGTGATGATTTATGTACATATGCATACTGCTATGTAAGATTGGGGAAATTTTCCGGAAAACACTAATTGAATCTTCCAATTCCAACTAGAGATCGAAAATGCCCCTAATTCAGTAATGGAATGTAGAAGAACTAGCTTCAACAAAAAAGCGACAATCTGTAAGGCAATTGACTACTTTTTACATTATGGTAAATCCTTGGATTTTCAAGATATTGGACGAGTTACTGTATGTGCGATCGATGATAGCTAGCTTCCCATACACATGCAATACCTAATTTGGATCTCAGCTGACCCACAGTTAATTCTGTAGGTCACACATGGGGTCCCTCAAACATAGGCCTAAAATTGTGAATTCAGTTTGAATACACGGGTTCTTTTTCAGCAACTGGTTCTACCGTATCTTTAGCTTAATTGAAAGTTTGCAAACAATATTCCTGCTGAGCTACTATGTATAACACATTCCCTATTGCACGAATCTGCTGCTCAAAGTCGTTCCGCTTTCTCTGTCTATCTCTCAGTCAGCTTACTAGTAACCGATCTCTATTGATTTTGCTTGCTACTCGTCAATCCCGCATCTTCCCTGTCATAATTTGCCGATCATGTGTTTAGAAGTTTCTTTTCAAGTATTTCTTGCTTGATCGACACAGTGTAAGAGGGCGTTTCGATGATTTTTACTACTTCGCCTCGATTTACAAGTATCCTGAGAATCCTTGACTCAATATTGCTAATTTGTTTGCAAAAAAACAAAAGTTTTCTAACTTATTTCAGTAGATCTTTTCAATATTTCGTCTACATTCTTTCCCAATTTCTTTTTCTTTCGTTTTCATTTTGATTTCCGATTATGGCCGAAAAGTCCTGAAAATAAGCTATTAACTGTTTTCCATGTTTATTTACTTTTTTTAGCCCCATCTGCGATTACCTGAAGGGCTTATAGGAGTTGTAGAGGGGATAAGTTGGAAATAAGGAGGGGATGAGAGTCGTACGTATACATTATTGCGAATATTCGTCTTTTGATAATCGTTAATCTTCAAGATACTATAGCATCATACTTAAATGTAATCCAGAGTCTGTTGGATGTGCTTTGTGAAGTTATTTCACCATCGAGTCATCTTGAGCTAGTTGACGGAGAAAACGAAGTTTTTCTGAAAATCTATGGGAAAAGTTCTGTTCGGCATCCTCAAATACTAGTATTCCATCTTGTAAAAGATGATTCCTACTATGCAGGCGTCAAATTAGTGATTGCTCCCTATTTCGGCTGTTGGATCATTTCGAAGACGCCAACGAGGTTTCTCAGTAGATGACAACAATTTCGCCGTCAGACCTTTCTGTAGTCTTGGAGCCGCTTCCACTTTGAACTAGTAGTTCCAATAGTTCTCAGTAATCCATTTTTTCTAATCTACAACCATCCATTCTCCGGTTTCCAGTCGTAGTAGGAGGCCTCCATCCATATTAATCTAGTAGACCTGTCACTTGTAGTGAGTGGATGTCCTTTTCCTTTTTCATCATGGAGTCTCCAGAGGACATTTTGTGACAACAAAGGGAACAAGTGCTTCATTTCTTTTCGTATGGGGGTATTCCCTTGTAGACTTGAGTTTTCCCGAAACCTGAAGGGTCCCACCGGCATAGGAACCTCAACAGAATAACTCTGGACAACTGGATGCAACCTTGAATCTCTCAACGTTCGGGCTTCATCAGTTCCGGTTTCCGGAACTTTGTCGCTACCTCCCGCCGTAATTTTGTTGCTCCCTCGGTTTTGTTTTTATCCAGGTGAAATTAGTCCAGAACTTGTTTCCCTACTAACGAAACGTCAAGAAAGATACAGTCCCCCTTCTCCTTCCCCACTCACTTTCTGTTCCTTTTTGATCGCCGAACGATAACGCAAAAATTTCTCTCTGATGAAATTTTTTGTAGGACTTTGAACCAGGTGTTTTTCTAGTTTCGGAGAGTTCAGATAATTCTCAGCCCGATATTCCTATGTTTTGCTGCTAATGTGTTAGTCAATTGGTTCGGTAACGTCGTCGTCCAAACTATCATAGGCTATACGCAAATGGGCTTCACCACCACATATCGGTTTTCGCGGGATCGGCATGGGTGAAGAAGAAGAAGCAGTAGAAGAATAGGAAGCGGTGGGAGGGAGGGAAAGCATTGATGTGCGTTGTTTCCCACATAACGTGGTCCCGAGGGTGTTCTTGACGTTGTTTCGTGTGTGTGTGTGTGTGTGTGCGTGTGTGGGTGGAAGGAAGGAAAGTGGTGTGTGCCGTTGACCGTCACATCTCGACGGATGGAAACACGCGTCGCCACTTGGACGAGACGGGTGGTTGAGCGAGACGAGCGTGAATTTAATTGCTCGTTTTCTTCTCAAAAGGAACGTTCAAAGACAAGTTGGGAAGGGGTTAGTTCGACTGGTTGAAACTTCCCACATACACACACATGCCATACATGTCGGTCATCGTTTTTGTTCCCCCACCATTCTCCCTGATAGTACGATGTCGACCTTCCGGTCTGGGAAACAATTACCGTCATCAATGCCGATTGATAGAAAGGTTGTGATACTGGAGAGTTGCTGGAGAAAGCCTGGGTGGGGAAGGAGGGTTGCGATTTTGCACTTGCACTGATTTTTTCTGTTTCTACAACTTTCCATCAACATAACTCTACCCAATATAGGCACATATTGCTGATTTTTTATTTTTTGGAAATTTTTTTTCATTTACTAAAGCTATGCAGTTGTTACATGTGTTGCGTGCCGGGATCAGCCTATAAATCGCCCACAAATGGGGACATCTGGGTTGTTTATGTGGTAGAATAGGTATTGAGATTTGCAAGATGTTGTTAGGTTTCCTTGAGTGGCATAAACAACAACAACAACATCATCATTAAAACCTAGGATTACCGGTATAGTTTACTGCTCTGTTCGGAAACATGTTAATTGGAAAAAGTCTATTTTAATAATTATTACGCGAGTTTCCCGCAAAACTTTGGTTGAGGACGTTTTTATCGGTGGCTAAAGGATTCCGGAAGGGGAGAATGGCAGTTGAAAAATTGGAAAACTGGACGAATTAGAAGCTGAGCCCTCGAATGTGTGTGTGTTTTTCAATGTACGTTTTTCACATTCAAATTGTCATCGGGGTTGAATGTGTCATCTATGAGGTTTCGTTGTTGATCGTCACTGTTTAGTCATTGTCTAGCAATGGTCTGCTATCTAAGCATTCTTTCACACCGGGAATCATCATCGTCATCATTTATGCCGAAAATGCTTGCTTACATGCTGTTTGTTGTGGTGAAATTCACGGGAAAGGGCCTTCCCTGTAGGGATCACCTGGGAGGTCATCTGGGTCATTAAGGAGTGGGCATTGAGTCTGAAAAGAAAGGTTGCTCAGCGGATAAGTAGGAAGCTATAAATTACTGAACCAAGAAGTATTGTGAAGGAACTGCGAGATCATCTTGATTCATTGCTAATAAACGGGGTTTCGCGTATGGTGTGAGATTTCCCTTCGGAGGTTGGTTTTTCTCAGTGTGGTTCGGAAGTCGTCGTCAGTCGGTGTCGCCATTGAGGGCGATAATGATGTCAGTTAAACAACTCGGGCAACTGAACTTATGATTTTGTTTTGGGACAGCTGAAGTTCATTAGACGCCGAAGGCGCACGTCAACATCCATATCACCATCAGTAGCAGCAGCAGCAGCGCAGAGCCGTCAGTCGGGTCGGGTCGAACGATTCAATGGCATATACTAGTAGTCACAGCTCTGATTAGTAATGTTTGACAGATGATTGAAATGGCGGCGAACGCTGCCCCGTCCGTCCCCATGGTCTTCCTCCTTCTCTGGCTGGCTCCTCTCTAGCCTGAGACGGTCTCGTAGCTGAAGTCTCGTCTCACTGACACCATGCTTCAGCCTCATTATCGCCAATGGGTCGCGCAATTTGTCGTCGTCGCGCAGCATTGTCACGTCCTCTGAAAACGCTCCAAATTTGTGAACGAACACATGGACGATTTCGGTGTTTACTCGTTCTTCCAGGCTCACAGATGGGATTTTGTGATAGTGTATTTCAGTGAAAGAGAGGAGAGTGTGAAGTGAGAGCGTGAGGAAGACACATTAAAAAGTTGAGGATAGAAAGGATTGCCGTCATAAGAATATGCCCCGTAATCGATGCTGCCCGCCCTTCTAAGAGTCGTCGGACGTTTTATGCTGGTGGTCTTCTGACATCCGAGAACCGAGGAGTCCCTCCCTAGAGCTACCATCATCACTTCTCGCCCCTCCCGCTATCGCCATCGCGTCCGCGTCCTGATCGCTGCCGCCCAACCACCGCACATCGCACTTGCCCGCCCTATCGCTAGCGCTTCCTGGATTGCCAGATTGGTGTCGCTGGTGCTCAACGTGCAGGTCACCAACGTTGGTTCTGCTCTGCACTTCAAATCTAACGAGGCATTTCCGCTCAAAATTCTTTCCCCTCGTCTATAGCGACCATTCACTGATCGCCAACGTGCTCAAAACGTTAGCTCGTACTTCCGCCAGTATACAACTTGGTAATCGTGCGGTGTGTGTGACGGTAATCACGACGCACGTCGTCGTCGGTATGCGTTACATAAAATGATGAGAGCCTACGAATTCCTGACGAATACACCGGTGAAGCTCGATGAGCATCGCGGATATCTCGTGGACGATGTCGCACTCGTTCGGTCAAGCCCACCACTGTCGCCACCGATCAAAGGTAGGCTATTCTCGTAGTTCGCTGATCGTATTAGGACGTCCTCATTGTGAATTTTACTGAGACGGTTCAATTTTGGGAGGGACCCTCGAAAGGTTGAATGTTGTTGGCTTAATCTTTGGGCTGCGGAAGTTTCTCTTTTGTGCCACGCAATACTATTTTCTCGAAGCATTTGATGGGTGAATAGGAGAGCTACGATTCTTGGTAGCTTTCCGTTGAATCACAGAAACTCTCCACAGGGAATTTTGAGTGGGTGTTTCGACTACTTCAAAATTCTGGACGCATTTATGTTGCGGCATGCTACACTCAAGTGCTATAAGAAAAAAAAAGCCTTTGAAGATTCCGTTATTGTCAGCACTATGTACTTATGTCAATACTTTTTATGGTGTTACCTGTTATCGAAAGTAAGTCAGAGCGAGACACAACATTACTTTCTGCAAAACTGTCAACTAACATACTATTATAGTACTACAATTGCCCAGAAGAAAAATGGGTTCCATGAAGTTCCGAGCACCATGGATCCGAAATATCCTTGGGAGAGCCAAAGTGATGAAAGACTTTCCGGATTTGTCCCTTTCAATGGCACTGTTAATCTTCTAGTTTTTCTCAGAACAAGGTATCCGGGATAAAGAACTGATATTTGAGAGTTCTGGAATCCTTTCGATATTTTCAATCACGGCTCCTTTTTTTACTTGAGTAAAACTGAAAGTTACTTGAAGTGGAAGGTACTGGAGCTGGATTAAGCCGTCATTGAGTACTCTCCGGTAATGCTGCATAGCTTTGACTCATGAGCCTGATAGTACTTGATAACAGGTAGTTCCCTAGTATTTTGGCTCGTTTTCGGGATGGGGCAGCTTTTCACTTTGAGCTATTGCCTGTTCACCATGATCGCCTTATTCCTTATATTCGTATGAAATTCTTCGCAAAATATAAATACTTATCAGAGCGGAGTTGCGGTAGTGTCAAGAGTAATGGCACTAAGCGCTGCTGTCACAGGTATGATTCGGGTTCGGTCGGGCTCGGAGATCAAGCACGAGGTCAACGCCCACCCAGGCTGAGCAAATTTCCCAAACTTCCAGTATCTGTTAATCAGTTCCAGACTCGTCAGACCGCAAAGTCTGGTCTAAAAACTGGCTAAAACAGGTGTTTCACGGTAAAGGTCGGGTCGTGACCCCATCTCAAAATGGGCTTCAACAATAATCAAAGTTTATTTTTTAACTCTATACCAGCTATACTGTAGTGCAATATGCCTACATATAATTCCTTTACATTGTAGACGAGCCGACAAATTATATTATACCTACAGATTGTTACTAATTCCAACCGAGGTTTTTGTTGGCTTGGTAGCTAATGAGGCTTCGCCTCAGCGGTGTCCTGAAAATAATGTTACTGGTTCTACCAATGTTGAGTAACCGAAAAAAAACCTTGAACTGTGTAGAATTTCTCCCTATTTTGCTATTCAATGCATAATTGTTACTACTAGTAACCTTGTACGAATCAAAAAAGGTGAAATCCATAAGTGGATTAGTAGATTGACCTCTTTTGGAAATCGCAGTTGACATTTTCATTGACGGAACAATGGCTTGGAGACGTTTGTATGTTGTCTGTTGTCCCAAGTGAATATAAATCGAATATACGCCCCGTGGTCCATCGTTTGATGCGACGACGATTTACCTCGTGAAACTCGCCGCGCGCGATTTTTTCTCGCGAACACTTCCGCCGCTGGGTTCGTGTGTCATGTATAAGTGATCGTTGTCGCAGCTGTAAAACAGATTGGTCAGTGGTTTCCCGAGCAGATGTTGGGCTATTTTTTTCCGGTAGGTACTTTTTCGTTAGCGATCCCGCCGTATGTGAACCCCCGTTCTCCACGAACACAACTTCTCTGATTCAACCATCCATAGTGGTCCCATTAAAGGCGGAATTTCAGCCCCTAATGGTCACCTACAGGGGTGATTGTGTTTGTCTAGGTGTGTGTTCATAAATGTATGTATGTGTAGCGTAAGAACAGGCTTCCCCTTCAGATTCTTCACGATGAAGAAGGTCGTCTAGCGAGTCAATTGACTCACGTTTTGCGAATCTCTGGAGACATTATTATAAGCGTCTAGCCCCTCTATCTATCTGCTTTGTCTTTTCTGCCTCTCGTATCCATTCTCTTATCCATATAGCTCTTCTTTCTCCTCGTTTTTTTGCTCTGAACTATAGCAATTCGTAATGTAAACGACTCATCCACTATTCCAATGCTTCGATTCGGATGATACAAGTTTGCTCGCTGCTGCTGCTGCTGCTGCTGCTGCTGCTTGGGGTAGATTTGAGGGCGATGCTAGCGGGGCAGTATGCGTTACAGGCTCCAATGTTTTTCCGGCTGACAAAGTGATTCTGCCGGCGGCAGTGTCGCCACAGTGTGGTCTCGTGCTCATCTCATCTTGCGCTCCCATTTGATTCTCAAGTGAGTTTTCAACTACCATTTGATCAGAAATAGGCAAAAAACTATGGGTAATTAGCTGTGGAAGTGGTAATAACTTGTAGTAGGATTCTGCTGCTGCTGCTGCTCGCTGCAGCCACCGTTTCTATGTTATTGTTGCGGTGTCCTTGACTTAGATCTTGCACGGTAGCCAACCAAATCGACGAATCGCCGTAAACCATGCCGGAGTCGTCGATTCCACTATTCAAATGGTCATCATTTCAAATTATACATGTCAAATTTTATTTCTTTGAATCGTTTCGTAAATTTCTCCCATGCTTTCTCCTCCCCATCACTGATTTCACCCGAACCCAGTTTTCTGCCTCATGTTTTTCCCCTGTCTCAAACACGTATAATGAGCGCTGATTAGGTTGTCTTCAGACGATGTGGGTCTGTGTGCCGAATTGATTTCCAGAAAACCTCGGCCACTGTGCGTTCCAATATCAAGACAACGAACCAAGTTCAAATCAGGCCATCCTTCTATATCAGTTTCAAGCCGAATGGCTGTCTCTGTGACGTCAAAAGGCGCCATGAGATGGGGAGAAAGTTTTTCCCCCCGCGACGTCGGTCGGCCGCATCGGTCGGGGATGGAAGAATCAGCTGAACCGGCTGGCGGCAGGGATAGGCTATGCCAAAGGCCCATTTCTATAAATGTCGATTTGGATACCCATAAAAAAAGCTAAAAGTGATCCATTTTACACTTTTTTGATAATTTTTCATCTCACAATCAGTCCAAAGATAAAATGCTATCCAACCGGCTGTCTTGGGTATTCTATTATATGCTTTGGTGAGAAGGAGATGATGGTCGAAAATTACGAAGGCAGTTCGAAATGGATCAGGAATTCATAATTCTGTATCATGTAAATGGAAATTGAGAGTCGAGACCAGATTCCTTCCCTTCTGATGACAATTTCATCGAATATCGTAAGCCGATAAGGAAGGATGAACCGGTGGTATAAGCTCTTGACTGGTAAATTCTGGGATCAAAGGAGAGAAACCAGATGGGGTTGTGTCCACAGTTGAAATGAGAACACTGAAGTCTGTTCCTTCAACTTTCCAGAATCGCTAGCTGTTGAAAGAGCTATGTTTATTTTTGTTGCCGTTGTTTGGATAAATATAACCAATTTTAACAACAAAAGATGTTCCTTTCAATGCAGCTTTGTTCCTACAGAGAAAAGGGGCAAACGTCGGTATAGCTTGTTTTGGTGTCACCCAAGCATTTGACTTCCATTCGGGATCGTCATGGTGTTTGATTGCGTATTTGGTTTTTACATTCAGCTATAGCTACTGAAGTTAAATTTTTAGTCTTCCCTGACGGATCTGGTCGTAGAAAAGCCTAATTGTTCTCCTCTACGCTTTGACCCATGTTTGCAAGTTAATGACTAAAGATCACACTCATTGAGCTGTTACTGGTAGAGATTTCTAAATGAGCACATTCTCGATTTTGACAAACTCAAACTGGCCGAGAAGAACTTGACAGTTTTTCGCAAATTTGTTCAACTTGAACGACAATGGCGATGAGCCGCGAAAAAATTTGTCGGCCGGCGTGGGCCATCTCGCGGCGCGACGGGGATTTTGTGAGTTCTCAACGCGTTGCACTATTTGTTTTTTTTCTTGCGCCTTGTTTCGTCCACGATTTGCTCGTCGTCGTCGTCGTCGGCCAATTCCAAAATCGGTTTTGGTTTCGACGCCGCAAAGGGAGGACAGGGCAAGGGGCAACAGAAAGCAACTGAGGTCATTCACTGGCCCAACTGGACGGAAAAGGACATTTATGGGTTCATGAAGTTGTAGATGATTTTGTTCTCAACCGTTGTATCTTTGAAATTCTAAATTTTCATTAGTTTTCATTAATTTTCATATAAAGTTTGCTTGGGTTTTTTTTTGATCGCGCCGTAAAGTGAGGGCCGGCCAAGAGGCAACAGAAAGAAAGAGCGGTCATTCACTGGTCCGACTGGACGGGAAAGGACAATTATGGGTCCATGAAGTTATAGATAATTTTATTTTCCTTTCATTATATCATTCAACTTCTAACATAACATTCATTCCCAAGATTATCCAAGACATAGACGGTCAAATTTTCACCAACCAATCGATTATTGATCTCCAGACCTCAAAGAAAATACCGCTGGCATTCTGAAAAAAGCTTCAGATTGAGCCTTCAAAGAGTACAAGCTGTTTGTGAGCACAAGAGGCTCCCGTTAGGGATTCTTTGATGGTCCCTCGTGGTTAGCCGCTACCATATCTGATTAATGATTCGAATAAACATGATTTTTCTTTAGTCTGAAAAATGGTTGTTAGACAGCTTTACAGCTATTTCTTTCGTTATTTCAAATCTTTGATGACGGCTGAAACTTGCAATTTCATGTTGAACTACAATGGGACACCAAAACTAGTTACCAATGAAATTGACTGCTCGTTAGTGGACTTCCTTGACGAATTTTCCAATAGCAAAGTAAAGGAGGAGGGGGTCAGAGAATTGGAATGTGCTGTGCGCTCTTTAATTATGTAATACGTCCTCAAACATAACAAACAATTCCTGGAATTTGAACAATGCAAATCACCAATTTGTAATGTTACAGTATCAAACTGAAAAGTACAACATCATATAGTTCAAACTGTAGATTCACAAATTACTTCAGTTTCTATCATTGAGGTCAGTGCAACTAACAAATATTACTAGTATCTAATACATTTTTTACTTCCCACTCTTTCTAAGTGGTCTATGCAACTTCTGCACTCCTACAACACTTATTCTGGTACTTGGTTGCCGAAGTTATTTTTTGCTTACTTGTAATCCGTTGATTTCCCTACCTTTATTCACTTCTTACTTGTTATGGTAGTCAGCATCCCTCTAAACAAGGTGAGGGCTTAAGGGCGTGATCAAGGCCCGGGGCTAAGGAAAGCAGTGAAGAAGGATTATAGGGGTAACCTAAGGCCTGGGGCCAAAGGAGGACGGTAGTGAACTCATTTTTGGTGGATGCTGTTCATCGCGAAACCTCGAGGATTGACGTTTGACGCTCTCTGATTCCTGGTCGGACGGGGGGAATCGAGCGTTCCCATGAGAATATATCCAGAAAAGCGATAGAGCAATAGGTTTCTTCGTCGGGGGGCATGATTTAGCATGATTACAACAGGGTGGGGGGCAGAAATGAATCAGCTAAAATTAAACATCTAAAAGAACCACCCTTGTTGTCTCATTCTGTTCATCGGACACCTCACATTATGCTTCTTCTTGACTGTCCATTAAATGATTTTCCCGTTTCAAATTTCTTTTCGACTTTATTTTCTTCGTGGGGTTGACGGGGTTGAGTTCCGAAGAATTCCCCCTCTGTTCCCAAGGAAAATCGATGCCGTTATTGTGAAAAGCTTCCAGATGCATGGCAATGTTTAAAATTTCTTCTAATGGTGATGTAGTCGTTTAACTATGACGGCCAGAAGTAAAAAACCATTTCGCAGCATACTAGGGCAGTCATACTTGTTAAGTCAACCATTTTTAGTAAAGAACCTCGACAAATTGAAAATTCACTGGTAACTCATCAGTAACTAATTACCTAATTACCATTTATTCGAGAACATGTACTCTTCATTTTACCTCAGTTTCAAGGCGATTCGAATTTACATATTCGTTTGTGCCTACCCCCTATGTTGACCCCCTATCGTGGCCCATTTGCTGTTAGACTCAATCGTTCATTGAAGCTATGATTGGCCTATTATTGCCTCATTACTCAGGCCATTAGCTCAGTTGTTATCCCAGTCAGAGGAACTTGTAATAGTAATTTATAATGAATGCATTGAGTAGTATACTCTATTGTTACTCTATTAGACTGCTTTGGTGGAGTGGTGAAGCAGTCCCCTCTACATCTTCGAATGAATTATTTTAATGCGGCAATTAGAGGAGGAGGCTTTGATAGGACGTCAGGGGGAGAGGTTTTGTAAAATCAACACGCTCAAAGTATGACTATTGATTTTTCAGTGAGCGAGCCGACAAGCGAAGGTATGATCGAACGATGTGTGGTCGTACAGCGTCAGAGCGATGGTTACGGCTTCACGGTTACTGGTGATCATCCGGTTTTCGTGCATACAGTAAAACCCGATGGAGCCGCATTCTGTGCAGGTGTGCGAGAAGGGGATCGGATCTTGAAGGTGAGAACTTGTTCACTTATTACCAGTTATTGAGTCCTCTAACCAAATGTACTTCAAAACATGTATGCTGTCAATTTTACAATAATATAGTGGCAAAAAGGCGTTCTCAGCATACTGCCAGCATGCATGAAGTAGTTGAGCGTCATCCATGATATTTCCGTCAAATGATTCCCGCTCGCCATCTTATTCTCTGGCACAAAATAGAAGTGAACGAACTTCCGTTGTGATTTCCTTCTATTTTTATGACCTCAGCCCAAACATGTGTCCTGTAAAAAGAGAAATGTGAAAAGTGGGGTGTTGAAGATGAAACTGCCATGAAATGGGGCTCCGATTTCTTTGTAGTCAGAGGGATTGTGGTTGTATGGAACATGGTGATGCTCCGTCCGGCTTCATCATGAAATTCTGGCTTCTATAGATGGTAGCGAGTAGGTTCCTACTTTTCCGGAAGGTTTTTGTTACTTTTACAAATGCCGAGTTGCCGGAAAACGAGTTAGCTTGTGATGTGATGTCTACCTCCAAAGCTTCTTGGTCATTCAAGTTGAGAGGCGTTTGGGGGGCATATGTTTTTCATGAAGCGGCTAAAACAATGGTCCAGATTCGCCTTGTACATGATGCACTGCCCCCCACTTGACCTTGTTTCGGAGTTTTCGTGACGTTTGGACGTGCTTGAGGCACTTACTTTTTTCTGAAAGCAGCTGATATAAAAGAAAGGCTTCGATCCTTCTAAGCGAGTGTGGAACCAAGTACCTTGAAGTACCTTGAATCATCAAAAGAATCGAGGGATTGCTCAATTTCGTTAGAATACTCACATTCCTAAGCAAGGAGAAGTGAAGTCCCTCTTAGGTAGGTGTGTTGTAGGAGGAATAAGTCTGTTCTGCACTTCTGAAGGTTTTGTAATATTCAAAAGCGGGGATGTACGACGGGTTCTCGGTAGGTCTTGTGTCCATCATATGCTTTTCAATGCCGTTCAGGTTCGGATAGGAGAGGGAAAACATTCGGTCTTTCTAGATTGTTCTCTTTCTGTCAAAACAACTGCATATACGTACTAGTAGTATTATCAGCAATTACCTTCACCACAATGCTTTCAGTGGTCAGTAAAAGGCGCTCCAAACAGGGTTTTTCTAGCGCTTTCCGGCCGGCCGGCTGCAGTTAGTTCGTTATCAATTGTGTCATGTAGATGCGAGGGGGGAGGGGGCGAGCAGCGGAAATGGTTGAAGTTCTCGCGATGACTGCCTTAGCTGGCATTGTGTGGAATAAGTAATTGTTTAATAGTTGTTTATGTGCAAATCTTTATTCCGGCCGCGCTTCCGCTGCCACGCTGCTGAACGACCAGCGCGAATGCTTCGACCGAGAAAACTCGAGGCGTCGAATGACATATGGTGGCTGAGAACGAGGGGAAATCCTCACTGATCGAACGTCCGGTTTACTGGTTCGAAACTGTAACTTCCATAGTGATGAGGTAAAACTCAGGACACTCCGCCTTTGGTTTTCACCTTCAATTCCACTTGGAACCACTTGAGGAGTACTTAAGTCATTCAAATCACTCATTCAACTTCATCCAGGTTGTGTAACTATCACGAAAAATACGACTTACCGGTAAGTAACTGGTTTCTGAGCGTACTTGTTAACTCTTGTGAGGAGAAATGGAACAGAGTCCAGTTAACCAGCTTCGTTTTAATTTTCCCCTGATATCGAGTAATTTTGCAAGTAGAGGAAGGCAGGCGAATCTTCCACGGGAAGGGGGTGGAGGTGACGGTTCGGGTAGCCAAGATTGCGTCACGACCTGGCCCCATCAGCGACAGGTGGGTCCAGCAATTTCTTTCGCAAACAGCACTTATAAAGGGAACGTCCATGAATAAAGATAAATTTGAATATAAATCAACACATTTTACAAGGATAGGTTGCAATAACTCGATGTTTTTTAAATTTAAAAAGTTTTCTTCCAAATTCTTTCCGATCATTGAGACCATTTTTAAAGCCAATGGAAATGAAGATGATTCATCAATATTCAGCGCTGCTTTGCCTCATCATAGTCAACATTGTATTCGCTGTGGTCTGATTTCAGTATTCCAATTTTAAGTATGTACTGCCAATCAGTATTTGTCACTCAAGCAGGACGTTGATGTGTTTGGGGATCAGCTTGAGTGACGGACTTGCACTTTATCCAATTATACGCTGTTTTTCCTAAGCTAACCTATTATATTTATTTAGAGTTTGCGAGAAACAGGGATGTAAGCAAAAAATGAATTCTTGTGATTCCATTCAATTCCGATTCACTTTGCGCCCCGCATTCGACTTTCACTCAAATTCGTGGAAGCGTTTGAAAGAGCGCCATGCTCTATTCATTGACCTCCCCATCCATTCAAAGCACTAGACAGCAGTCTTATTCCCACGATATGCGTTTTAACAAGCAATTGATCCGGAGAGTAAGAAGGCTGGATCGGTATAGGCAAACCACTGACCTTATATGGGGTAGCGAAGTCAATGAGCTATTTATTTTTCGCCTCAGAAAGTGGTCAAAAGTGCTATAATATAATATAATATAATATAATATAATAATATAATATAATATAATATAATATAATGTAATATAATATAATATAACATAATACAATATAATATAATTTAATTTAATATATTATATTATAATATGAAACAATGTAATATAATATTGTATAATAAATTACAATGCATAATAATATAGCCGAAAAAAATTGGTTGAATAATAAATAACCCTTTTCAGGTGAACGGCATGCCAGTGACGAGCAGCAATCACTTGGATGTTGTGCGCATGATTTCAGGTGATTTTTAGTGGTGTGCTCTTTTTTTTATCTACTGGTTTATATCCAGCTCAGATAACCGAGATAATTATTGATAAATTTACAGAATGAAACCTTCTTAACTGGTTATGTTCTAGTCGAAGTTCTTCTGAAGTGTAAAAAAGCTCCTCAGTTACTTTTTCAACTACAAGTTAGAAAGGATAGCAGTAGCAATTTCGAACTTAAACGAGTTGAATTAAGTAATTGGAAAAATTTTAAGATGATGCACAAACATAGAATTCCTCCATACTTTCGCAGAAAGTAGGAAAGCTCTTCTTGACGGGAGACAGCCTCTTTTTGTCTCATTGAAGTCACCACCTATAGTTAGCTTCCAAGGCAAAAGGGTGCTTCACAATTGACATTCATAACGTCTTTCGAGTACGTCTTTTTTCTGTCACCATTTGTTTTTCCTTTATTTGCGAATCTTTCAAGAGGAAGGGTAGATTTTTCTGCACCAACCACTTTCCTCTCTCTTTATGTGTTCACCAAACAATGGAACTCCTATTTCGAACGACACAATTTGAGTTCGTTTTTAGTAAGCTCAAAGGCTAGAATATTCTGAGCACACGAGAGGAATGTGACTTTGTTGCGGCGGTGGTTTTGCGGTCGTCGATGACGACCGCTTTTCCCAACATTGTTCATGTTTATTAGCCAGCTCCGGCTTTCTCGAGCTCAATTTGTTTTTCCAGGAATGCGCTGCAAACCATCCTCTTCCAAACAACTCTCTTGGCCGTTTGGCCACGAGATACGGTGTCATTTCTTCTTAAACATCTCCCGGGGCTTCTAATGACTACCGGCATAGTCACGCTTATTCACTCCCATAAAATGGGTACATTAAAAAGTTGAGACGAGGGCGAAGCAAGTGTCTCACAATCATACAGACATGGTCCAGAGATCGAGTCCCTGATCGACACTAACTCGAACGAACCTTCTCCCACCATTAAGGGGTCGCTTACTTTCCACTAAATTTGTCTGGGAGGACAGAAGCACCCGCACGTTGATTGGCTGGCCGCCGCGATTCATTGTACACTTCAAAACGCTGCTGCGATTCTGAATCGAAGGTAAATGAGAGGCGCATCCCATCTGAAACTGGTAACTGCCGAAAGACTTTACCTTTATTGAAGTGTTGGAGAAATATTCTTTATCAAGAATGTGAAACGGCTAACATAAAAAAGCCGGTATATCAAGACAGCGGGACATTGGTTATGGACAGCATCAGATGAAGAGCCCAAGTGAAACCGATGCAATTTCCTTAATGTTAGCTATTGAATTTATTATCTGTTGCACTTGTTGTGACCGATGTCCTAGGTTACTTCTTAGGGTATACGGTGGTAACTGGTATAGCCCTCGGGTATTCCCTGCTGAAATCCGTGCAGCTGTTAAATAACCAACAGGTTTTTTTTGTCTGCTTTTGCCCCACATCGACGAAAAAAATGGTCGAGGGAGACTTCTCCAAAAGTGCATCTTCGATTTGAATGGGTCTGTCATCAGTTTCATCTTGCGATGATGTTGGAAATTCGGCAAAATCGTTCTTTTCCAATGAGAACCCAAGAAATTGGCGCTAATAGCGTTACCGTATGACATCATGGCTCTTCCAGTACAGCAGTTAACAAAAAATAAAGTCGAAACTAGTTTTATCATGAAAAGCTTACAGCTTAACGGTACAGTGCTGATATTGGCTGTACGTGTGAGTGCTGGTAAGCTATGGCATATAAGCGGGTGTGGTGCTGTAGGGGCGAAATTGTCGCGTCGCGGCTAGAACACGTCGCGCGCGAAGGAATGTAGCATAATGCAGCAGCAAGTAAGAAATACAGGAACAATTGAACTAATAATAGAATCATTCCAAGAGTAATAAGCGCATAGCGATTGAGCTGTATGAAAAACGCTATAGCTGCTATAACTAGGCGAATGGTACGCGACAGCCGCGTGCAGCGGATCGATTGAGCAAACCGTTCCTACTGCCCATCCTCCCATATAAGCCATTAAGAAAACGGGGGCAAGCGGGGTCCTGGTAGTGTCAGGGATAGAGCACGGTGCCCGGAAAGCACAAGTACGGGTTCGAGTTCCGTCCGAGACTGAAATTTTGTCCATAAATTGTCAACCTTGTGAGGCATAACTCACGTTTCGTGGGTTTGATGAACTCGACAGTTTCTGCGACAGTTGTGTAGAAAACATCATGAACGTTCGTTTCATTGAGCATCACAGATCCCCATCAGACTTCTGAGCAGAATCCATTACCACAGAGCTGCACCAATACCCAAAAGTACCTTTTGTAATTCATATTGATTCCAGTGGAATTCTGGCAGACGATCGATCGATGGAGGTACGTTTGATCGATAGCCTAGTACCTCTCAGGTTATCCCTGTTTTTACTAGTTCTACGTCGAATGGCTGAAGAACAGCCCGCTAACAATCGTGGCTATCTCCTGTAACATACTTTCAACAGCAGCAAACCAGTTACAAATTTTGTCTTTTACAACAAGACGTGGTGCCACCTTTTGAGCCCTTTCTACGAACTCTGATTTAACTGCTGCTCAATCAAAAAGTACGACGAATCATTTTTTTATAAAGTTATTCACCTCACTACTAGTTGTTTCTACTATAATGGCCATATAATTTTGTAACTGACCCGGTAAATAACTTCAAAAAGTTAACTGTTTAGTTGCTGTTCTGCGCCGAGGCGCTCCTTTTCGAAGTATTTTCAACAACCCTTCATTCAAATAATCTTGCCACTTACCTTCATTACTAACTAGTCAGTTACTCATAATAACGCATTAGAAAAATTCAGTCACTCCGGCACCACTCTAGTTCCTCTCTTAAACAGATCAGATAACGACCAAACAAGTAGAACGTTTGCGGTGGGCCAGAATCTTAAGATTACGCCATGCATTTGTTTTTTACCTTTGGAGACAGATTAATGGTATTGACGTCCGTGAAAAAGGCAAGCTTCAAGTTAGTGGCATTATTGAGTTTTTTTTTTTTTTGGAAAAGGATCCCATACATACAAGGAAAAGGATATACAAGAAGGGGAGTGACGCCTTTCAAGCCTGAAATCATTACAGACCCGGTCAATACGCATGGCAGCTTCTTAACTTATTTAGCACGAAAAAAAAGGCTCATTGTGAGTAATTGACTTGTTTAAGTGGCACGTAGGGGTTGCTTTCGCTCGTGTGTGGTGGGTGCATCGTTGCAGGACCAAAGCATGTGTTCATCAGCTTTCTTTTCTTATTTCCATGTAACGTTATTGGAGATAGATGAGGTTGGATGGAGGCTACAGTACAAGCATATCGATCCGTATCGATCGAATGATCTTGATCGAAATCACTGGAAGTGGAGGGATGAAATGTCTTCATCAACTTACGTTTTTATATTTTCATAAGAGATTTCTAAATAGATTGCCATCAGTTTAAGAAAGATCACAACCTATACATCAAATCTAATCTTCTGATCTGGCATATTCTCAGATAATGAAGACACAGGAGCTTCATATTAATCTTGTGCAATAGTAAACCCGCTCCGCTTTACGCATTAGATTGATAGGGTGGCCACATTGGGGAGAAATTCGAGCTCGTCTAGAGCGATATTACGGGACTCAGAGGCGGCGGCGGCGTCTGCCGAGATGTGTGACCTCTTGGTGTCCCGGGGGAGAGTATGGCAAATGCTCCCGAAGATATCCATGCTCCCTTACCCCTTGCAATGCAAAGGGCTTGATTTTGCCTTCATTTACAGACGTCCGGAAGTAAGTAGCTCTTGAAGAAAAATCCAAACACAACAAGTTAAGAGATTACACCTGCAAAACTTCGGTGTAAGCCGTGCACATGATTTCAAGTCAGATTCGCAAACGTGCACATAAGCATATTACCAATGCAACGTATTTTGCGACAAGTCGGCTATTCGACAACGTTTTTCATTCCTTTTAGTTCTTGTAGAGTTTACAACGACTAGTACTATCAGCAAATCCATTACTTCTATGGTTGCTGTTACTAGTAACATATGTAAATGAGAAAACATATATCAGACCTTTCAGGCCAGAGTATTGCCCCTCTATTAAAAAATTATATGGTAGTTATGATAAATATAAATTTTTTAAAGATTTTTGAGTTCACTGAAGTCGTCACCATTCTGCGTCAGGGGCTATAGGCTTTCCCTGGCTTATCTGATGCTCTCACCACGACCCCCCTAAGTTCGAGGTTTCTAATAAGGCTCCGGAAGTAGAATACTTCCAATTTATTGGTGAAGGCCGGGGACTTTTCTCACTCTTTCGAAAAAGCACAAATGCATGGCGTACCCAAAAACAAGACGATTCTTTGTTACCAAGAACATACCAATTTGTTACTAAGAGACGAACTTCATCACCATACTCTGAAAAGATTGCATGAAAGCCTTCATGCTTTGGGTTTTTCCTTATTGTTCGACCTCATAAATTACTTTCAAAACACTAAATATTTTTCGGGCATTATATAATTATTAATATTACTATGATTATGATTATATATCATTGTATATTATATTAGATTATCATTGTGTATGTATTAAACTAATTCCATGATTACAAAGATTTTTTTAGAACTTCAATTAATTCGGGTTTTTTTCTGAGTTATGACATTTTGATGTTTCTATTGCTCGGTTCCTCAGGTTTTACCTAGGGCCTCTATGTCTTAATATGTGATTGGAGATGCTAATTGTGACTGACAATTCCTTTACCTACTTATGAGTAGGTAACTTTCAAGTAACTGACGTAGTTTGAAAGAAGTCATTCCAACTAGGTTGACATCTTCAACATATTGCAAATCTCTTATGCGTTTTATTGCTTCGATAAATACGATCAGAGCAGTAAAATGGCTCTGCTATCAGGTTTACTCGTTCTTTTTTTTGTGACAAAGATCATGGTGGATTGGATTAATATCGTTCAATCGATACCGATCGATACAGTTGCGTCGTTCTCCCACTATTTCACTTGTCAACTGGGACATGTTATTCCGTTTAAAAGGGCCAAGCTAGGAATACCATTCAATACAAGTCGACCTTACTAATTATCGACTGTTCGATGGCTTCAGAGATTCCCTTTACCTTCATTCCCTTTTCTGTCGACGTTTCTAAGCGCTGTACTGATCGATATCGATCGATATCGTGGCTGCGATGTTCCTGTCGTAGCACACTTTCCATCAAATTTTGAACTCGGCGAACAAAGGAAAATGATACTAAAGAATTCGTTGGTTTCGAAGCTACCAAAGAAAAAATTGTTACTAGCACGAGTACTTTAAGCTGTGTGAACCCTTTACTTACATCTACTCAGCAAACTTTTCAACCTTATAAATGTAAAGGATTAGTTGTGAAAGCGCTAAACTATGTATATCGATAGTAAACGCGGTTTAATAATTAACAGGAAAGGACAAGTACGGGTTCAAGTCCCGTCCGAGGCTGAAGTTTTGTCCACAAATCGCCAACCTTGTGAGGTTTAATAATTATTTTACCAAAAAATTACTGAGTAAAAAATAATCAAAGTGAACAAGTCAGTCAAACTCATTGCAATGAGCTATATGGTTCATTTTGGCGTTTTTCTTTTTTCTCTAGTTCCAAAAGAAAATTGGAACTTTAGGCGGTCAGAACGTCGTACTCACACTTTTGGGTGCACCACCTGAGCCACTCGGTTTGTACCTGATACCTGACTCAAAACTGGACACCAGTTCCATCCACGAGCCTGTGCTTATAGAGGTCTGAATTTTTTTTTGTTTTTTAAAAAATAAGTATATCTGAATACATTTTAAAATGTTACGAATTCCAGCAAAACACTGGTAAGGAAGACTGGAAACGAAAACGAAAAGAGCTGCTCAGTCAAATGTTGGATGAGGAACGGAAGCACGTTGAGGTCAGGTCAAATCTAATTTTCAACGCAATAAAAATGATTTTGCAGAAATTCGAAAGATCTAGGATAATCCTGAAGTAGCTGAAACCCTCCTGAAATCTCCCACTATCCACTCCCACTATTTAGAAGGCTTTCTCAGGGAAACTAGTTATTAATATGCAGTTATGAGTGTCAGCGGCGGTGTGGCCAACCAGGTGGATAGCCTTGTGCCCAGAATAGCTTTGTATAACTTCCGCCCGCTGTTACCAGTAGTGCTCGGTCACTGCTTTCTACGTGGACGTGGACGCCTGCCTATTCAGTTGGACGATTAGCTAAGTGGTATCCAGATAAGTACTTGACCAACTCTCAAGACGTCTAACTCCTCATAACTATTGATAAAACCCAAATCTTATGAACCTGTTCATTTTTACTAATGTTTACATCCCCGAAAAGATTTTACTCGAACTTACTTACATACATAAATAGTAATAGTAACAATTTGCTATGTCTATCAATTCATCTTGTCTATTGGAATGGCCCCATTTCGTCGAAATTAGCTCACACCTCTCCTCTTCTCTTTCGCTGTGGGGCTTTTTGAGAAGACAGCAACAATCGACCAGGCTCTTCGGAACACTCATTGAGGCAATGTCTCTTGGTCTTTTATGCAAGGACAAGTTTAATGTAAACTACTTGTGCTGCTTTCTGCAATCATCAAATTGTCTTTCTATTGTCACTTTGTAAACTTTCGTTTTCTCTGAAGTATACCTCCTTTGCTACTTGTCTGTAAATCAAATGCTTTCGCTACTTACCTTGTGCTATCTTTTCTACTCCATCACAGCATAGCGCCCGCCTTTTCACTGGAAAATCGTAGCATTATAGAAACATTACTGCGTAACTCTTCGAGCTTAATGTCATCAATACTGCATACTAGTACGTTGGATTACCTCTTACTTACTGGATCATTGATCTTAAAAATGGACAAGTTCATACCTATCTGGTATAACGAGACTTGTTCTGGATTGTGGCCGCCATTGGTACAATAACTTACTTTAACGATATATCGCAAACTCAACAATCTTGTTGTCTCTCTCTGAAAAATTACTACTACTTGTACAAAGTTTAGTAGCTTTCAGTAATTACACCCAGTCCTATTTTTAGCAACCCAATTTTCATGTCATGTCGCGGGTCACGGAGCTCTGCTAATTGTCCCAAGTTTCACCTGTTTCTTGCATAGCCCAAGCGAACTTTAGACCGGGGATTCCCGGTGCATAACCCTTGATCCGCGAAGCTGAGCCAACTATAGTAGAGTAACATGCATGGGGGGTGAAAGAAATCACTTGAAGCCTCAGTTCCAATCTCGTCTCATGCAAGACAAAGCCAGAAATTATTTTCATGCCCTTTATTTATCAGATTTTTGCCCCTCCCACCCCTCTCTGCTGGAAAAAAACTGGCTTCACACATTTTGTCAATGACGCATTGGCTTATTGGGTACAGCATTGAACTATACAAAGGTTTTTTACAAAATTTATTGGCTGATATTGATTCATTTCATTAATTGTTGGTCGTAATGCGGTAATTCTCGAAATCTCTTATGTGCAGTTGAAGTTTCAATGATCTTGACCCCTTCAATGACCCCCCACCCCCCCACATGGATTTATAGGAAGCTCCGCAATGAATCAGTTCCTTCGCAGGCTCATATTTTTTGCTCAACAAACGAAAAGAAAGCTATCCGAGCTGGAACGTATTACTACAAAGCCTTTGAGAGTTGTACTACTGTAAACGGCCAATTTAGTGCTTTGATGCCTGCTAGAGCATTAGGGATGTTCTATTGTTCTTTACGACCCATTCGGATTGAAAATGAAAGGAGTCTGAATGAAATAGATTTTGTCTTCTTCTCTCAAATGCTAGCTGCTGACGAAGTGTGTGTGTTCTCTGAGACTGAGGTTTTTTTCCCTAACCAGTAAAGGAATCATCCCTTTGGCACGAATGTAATTTAGCAGCTCATTCTTTCAAACTTCGTTTCATAGCAGCCACCTATGATGCCCCAGCAATCATTCACACTTTCATGGTGGACTGATGGGGGAGGGAGGGCGGATAGATGTGAGAGGTCTACCAGATATGTCAAGTTTCGATGTCGTTTTCGATTTTCACTAAAGAGGGGGCTCAGGATCAATGTGCCCCATCCGTCCGTCGTCCACTTTTCCGCTTCGACTCAGCAACATTCAACTAGTTGAAGAGAGCGCAATAGAGAGACCTTGTAGCCCCCTCTGTTCTTCGAGCTTCGACTTTTCCCCATCAACCACAGCTTCTTCGTGTATCACACAGCTAGCCGGCTCTCCCTCGCTGCTCGTCTATAATCGCCTAATTTTGGCTTTTCTTGCGCGCGTTCATGGACTTGTCTCGTTAACTCGTCCAAGCCTCCAACTGGCCACACCCCTTGTTGTCTTTATCCTCGAACTGGTTCCCAACTTCTATCTCATTACATTACTACTACTTAATGCACATTTTTGCACATCCAATGTCTTATAATTTGATCGGGCCAGGACTATCGATAGGTGGTGGAACGAGAGGACTTATGTTCGGGCTACAAGGCTTAATGGGTTCTCATTCACGATTTGTGAATTGGTTCTAATTAGCTGGCTCGGGTCAACCACTTCCGCCACGAACCAAGCGCTTCTCAACCACTTCTCCAATGATACACAGTACGAGGAACACTGCGAGTGGGTTGTTCTTCTTACTATATCCCCAATGAACCCCTAAAAAGCTGCTATGCAAGGCTGGAAACCGGAATTCTCGTGAGTTGGCCATTTTTTGGGCAAACAAAAGTCCGTGTTAGCAGAAGACCACAAGCCATCCTCGGGCACAACCGTAAAACTAAAACCTGCTTTTTTGATTTCCATTATTTATGTATCCATATAAGTAAATGTTTAATAGACAAGGTCAATTTCATCCTTCAGGTTATGCGATATTAGGCTTGTTTATTGGTAACTATACCAGTTCTCTTATGCTGTTCTACTGGCAGGACTAGTTGATTTTTCAAGTTGTTCCATCTGTAATGGTGATATGGATGCAGCCTACTCCCTTATGAAGTGGCAGAGTTAAAAATTCACTGAAAGCAAGATTTCATTCCTGTATGTATGTGTAACCAAATTTCACAGTACTGTACTAGTAATCACGTATGCCTGAAAAAACTACCGAATAACGTCGCCGACCTCCCATTGAGCCTTTTATCAGTAATGTACCTCAGGCCCACCAAGGTCATCCACTACACGAAGAGTGGCCTGCGAAGCTTCAGCACGGTATCAGTGGGTTCTAACTTGGGTGGGGCTTCACTAAGCTGGTAGATGCCTATGAGAACTGACGTTTCGGTAGTTCCCCTTATCGTTTCCTCAACCTGAGAAGTCAAATCTTTTGAAGCGACCCAACTTGGCATCTTTGCAGCCTCACCAAAGTTTGGGCCCTGATAATTCGAAGATGTGCAGCTCTCAGCGGCTTGAAAAGATCCCCGAGTTCAGCTAGTAGCTTAGGTCCATTCGGTGCTCCTGATCAAGAAGCTCTTGAAGGACTTCACCGGTTCCTTGTCGTTATTAGGAACTCTTCTTTGATTCCCTACCAATTACTACTTCGAGCTGTACCGATTAGACTTATGGACCGAATCTACTCAATAGAAACCGTAAATCATAGAGTTTATTGGGCCACCATTCTTTCCGTTAATAACAAGTTAGGAGGGTGTTACTGCGTAGTCACATATTGTAGAATAGCAAATCCCTCTTTTCAGGGACTTCGTGACTCGGAGAACAGTGAGAAACTCGATCGTGCTCTGAAGCGGATCGTGTCGTTGCAATCGCAACTGCGACACGTGAAACCCGCCGAACCCCCGTGGAGTCAGGTACAGTGGGACCTTCTTTTTGGGTTTTTTTTTGTTCCGAGTAAATTTTACCACTTTTAAGTGGATAATAATTAATACTTGTTGTTTCATAGTGTATTCTCAATAGTTCCAGTCTCGTACTCCAATGGATGGTGATTCAGACGAAGATGAGACGGAGAGTCTGCCTTCACGATACGTTGAGGTAGGTAGGGGGACAAAATTTGTTCAGACGTCTGAGTTTTATCTGTCTCTCTCTCCCTCTGTGAGACGAGATGTTGGGGGGCATAGGGGGAGCGCATCCCGATGAAGCCTATTGAGCTGTGATTTGGTTTGCTGCTGGTCGAAACTCTGCGAACCCCCCTTGTTAACTGCACTTCTTGCGCCCACCATTCGATTTTTCTTGACGGAGCATCATCGATACTTCAACAAACTGAACCGACCACATCGGTTTTGGAAATATCTGAGCTAGTACTACATGCTCAACTATGTAATTGGCTCCTACTAGTTACTGGTTAAGGTAGAACAAAGTTGTAATGGTTCAAACGGATGTTGTTAACCCGGTTAGCTAACATAATTCTTTACACTATTAGAGTTAAAACTTTAAAAGTAACCTGTATACCTGGTTTCAGATCGACAGCCATGGTCCATTTTCAAACTTGGCTGAGTTAAAAACACATCCTGCTCACCTCGCTGTATTTATCAACTACTTACTATCAAATGCTAATCCGAATAGCTTGGTAAGTCGTTACCAGTCAAGAGTTTATACAAAACTATTGCTACTTTCTTAATATAATAATATGCTGTATGAATAATCAATAGTAATCTGTAAAATAATAATATGAATCGTGTTTATTTAGTAATTTTATAATTGATTAATCACCGGACCATTCTTTGTAGCCACCCTGTATTGAACTCATTCCAATTACCAGTATTACTGGGCAGTTTCATTTGTTCTCTTTTCTGAGCGTGAAGTGTCTTTCAATGAGAAGAACCTTGCAGTAGCCTTTCATTCTTTCTATTTTTTGACCAGTTCTATTTTGAGTTTTCGAGATAATTTTGATAGAACTGAGGACTAGTTTGCCTGAGGTCATGCCTAAAGGCCTAAAGGATAAAAAGTACTTTCATTAGGTCATGGTCATGCGCCTTACTTTGACACTTCCACTTGCAGAAGGGGGCAAAAAAGGTATCCCGTCTAAGAATTGAACTATGATAATTGACGGGGGACCAATGGGAGTTATCACTATGAATTTGTTACTAACATACTCAGTCAAGGGGAAAAATTACAGACCTACTACATACTGACGACGTAAGTAATCAGGGGTAACTCCAGGATTTGTTTGGAATTCGGTTAGCTGCTCATCGTTGGGGAGACATTACAACATTGCCACAAAGTGGAAAGGATGGGCGAACCCTACGTCTTCCTGGGCTCGAATAAGACCTGACCGACCGATTCACTGTCATTCTTTCTGTGTTCATATCCGTTCTATGGTGAACATAGCTAATCCTGAGAACTGCTTTCACCAAGTAATGAGCGAGCGGTCCGAAAACTGGTAGAATTCTTCGGAGTTAATGTGTGCCATTTCTCGGTTGCCCCACGCATTCTACTTTTAACTGCTACTTTTACCAGTTTCTGAGAGAAAGGTAATACTTCATGATCCAGCTAAGCTAAGTCGACCCCATGTAGTCTGACAACGATGTAACCACTACTAGACGCTCGAACGGGTTGCATTTCAAATTGTCCACCCGTAGCGCCATGCCCATAACAACACCTTGTGTTGGCCCAGAAGTTACAATCTCAATTTGCCACTCTTTTATAGCGGTATTAGATTTTTGGGACTATTAATCCCTTCTGTGCTTCTGTTTCCACCAAGGAAATTTGTGCTAATCAAGCCGGGCCTGCTATTTTTGAAACCCGGTCTACGGCATTATATACATTTTTTCTTTGCTGGCATTCAGTTCAGGAAGAAAGCGGGAGAAGCGGTGGGTGGATGGGCATGAAAGATTTCGAGGGCCAAACTTTTGAAAAGCCCCTTTTTATCATTGTGACATCATTAGACGCTAATTCTCGGGCGATTATCTGTTTCACAAAAATTTATTTTTTTTTTGTGGTTCATTGGCCTCCGTTTCATGATTTACTTTTTTGTATTGAAACTCGTAGTATTTTGATTTAAGATGATTCGTTTCTCCGAAGTTCAGAGCTCTATTACCGTGATTATGTTGTGATCGAGACGCGATTTCTTGAGTAATGCCCATGGATTTGGTTGTCGCGACTTGGCAGCGCAAAAACACCAATTCTTGTCGGGGCGAACATTAGCCACGAATAAACAAGTGGTCCAACGAAGATTAGCGAATTCGTGTGAATAATTTATTGAGACGAAAAATATGGGGGTCGAGCTGCTCGGGCGATCGACCTAGTGGAACGTTAACGAGACCGCTCGGCTATGCAACTAATCGCTTTAGGAGCTAGCTCATTTGTGTTATCACAAAGGTACTGAGTTCCAGACAAAGGTTCATCTCGTAAAGGATGGGAATCGAACCATTGAAGTAGTCATTCTATGCACAAAGCTCTTACCTATTTAACCAAACCTCCCACCATGCCTTCACTCTGCTCTATGATGACATATTTGCCTTGTCTTATGGATGATGGATAAGATCTTTGGTGTTATTTAATCTCGTTCCTGGGGTGCGCCTCGCATTCCGATTTCATTCAGAATTCGGTGGGTGGCCAGCCAACGTACGAGACAGTAACTTTCTCCTTGAGGACAAGCCTAGTACCGAATAACCGATCCCGGATAATGGAAGGCTTGGTTGTCCTGGAGGAGCCAGCCGGGATTTTATCCCCTGACCATGTTTATAGTGCGTCACGGCACAACTTCCGCTCCAGCTACTATGTATTGAAAATTCATTAAATAAGTGAATATAGATCTAGAAATATCTTTCAAATACCTTATATTCATCATATACAACCATATATCATCATATATAAACAATGGAATCGTTGAACTATGCATTTTCAGTTCTTCTATGTGATTACGGATGCCTTCCAAAATGCTCAAGGTGCGCCGAAGGATTTTCGACGATGGGCGTTCGAAATTTTTACGACGTTCGTCATACCGAATTCACCGCTTGTAATTCCAAACTCCGATCAAAGCATTATACAACCAATCGATAAGGTATGTGATGGTATATTCATCCAAAATAATTTATTTTGATTTCATACAACATCTTTAATCTGTAAGTAAACATTTTAAATAAAGCGATACCTCGAGCACAATGAGCTTAACCTTCACTAGAAGTCGTTGGTAATTGCGAAGGGCTCTACCACATTGATCTCTTGACCGTTATACTGCTAATACCTACAAGTTCTATTTAAAAAAAAAAAAGCAGGGATCATTAACTACAAAATTCTGCCTATTCTTTCTGGCCGCTCCACACAGAAGTGTTTTCTTGATGGCACAAATTTTTAAATTTATGAAATTTCAGTACTGTTACCTGGCTTCTGTTTCCCTGAAATAATCCCTTATCTCAAAGTCGTCAGTTACGATTTGAATTTTGTGCGCCTCCCTCACCTGGGAATCGCGCCCATACCGCCGATCAGTGACCGTAGTTTAGATATGAATTGATTGGTGGCTATTGTATAGGAAACGGTAGTCGGAATGATAAGAGTTTCCTTTCTGGTGACTTGCCAAAAGCAACTCATTTGTGTATTCATTTAATCGAACTATAAAAGGGCGGCGTTGTATCCCCAACTCACCTCAACAAGGTGAGAGATCTGGTGATTACAGTGGTAACAAGAAAGATGTGAGGTCCACTATAGTGCTTCCATCGCGGACCCATAAATTGTTAGATAATTTTTTTCTGAGCCTTTTTCCATCAGATCCTTCTTCTGTCCCTCTAACTACTACATTTTTTCTGCCGTTCTTTAATACTTCCAGAGATTTTATAAAGTTCAAGTGAAATGCTATCAACTATCACTAATTATCATTACATGGTATTGCCGATTGGAGGCAGCAGGGCGATGAAGTGTGTACTAGTAAATAGCGCACTGAGTTTTTTTTCTAACCGGCCAGCAAGTACAATTTTATTAATCACCCACCTCAATTACATGATAGTTAGCTCTGTCTGTCTCAATTACATGATAGTGCATCCAACCGTCTCCTCCTTTTCTTTCTCGCTGTCATATCTCATTCTGAATAGCAGTATAAGACTTGATATCAGACTCGGCTTTGTGCACTCCACGAACGCGAAGCGGTTTCCGAACGGTGCGTATCGTTGCGCGCGTTCGTCGAAACTAGGTCACGCCGCAGCCATCGCATGCGGAGACCGCGCGCGAAGTGGGCGATGTGACCTACTTTCGACAAACGTGCGCAACGGACGTTCTCCGTATCCGGAGCGTACAGCTCCATGACAGAGTTTTGAAGAAGAGTTCAGAGGAAGGCGACGTAGGTGATCGATCAAAGGAGACTCGCGTCTGCCTTCGTCTTAGACACCTCTCAGACCATTGCCTTGAAATGAAGGCTAATTTATCGAATTTCCGAAGTCGGCGTCTAGGCAATTATTGGTGTTTGGTAAATACGCGATTATCAGATTTGTACTGATTAAACATTATTCCTAGGACATGACATAGTCTGCGCATGAAATTCTCATATTGTTTTTGATTTTGATTTTTTAAATGTTGAATTGCTCAGTCATGAAATCCGATCCGAAGGTTTTTCTGGTGAAAGATGCCCAATTCTTTAGATTCTTGCCACGACGTCCGAGCAGATTTGCGAATCGGATGTGGAGATCTTGAAACGGGTATTTGTTCCTGGCCGACAACGTGCCGTCACGGACATCAACGAGCATATGGCAAATTTTCGTCAGAAACGACAACTAGGTGAGACCCCTGACTAATTCCTTTCTTCATATGTGTTTGATAGATGTGATATCGAAGCCATAGACGTAAAAGATGAGAAAGTTTCTGGAGAACTTGCGGCTCAGACTGGCTTAATAGTCTAATTTCGATTCCGTGACTCGATTTCTGCTATTCTAACTTATGAGTTCTCCCCTCAACAATTTCAAAACATTTAAACGTGGTCGCGATAAAATTGACGGATTTTGTTGCATTTGAAGCTCCCCAGATCCGCCATCTCCTTCTAGTTTAGTATTTTGTGCTCTGTTTCGTTTCGTATGGTCACATTCAGTAGAAGAAAGTGGAAGACGGGAAAATGGTTGTGACGCTGCCCTTGGTTGTAGCCAGAGCTAATGGTTCACTCTTGGACCCTCAAACTGACTACTTACCATCACTGTCACTTTATCTGTTACTCTACTGTTCGCTACTTTTAAAAAAAGTGCTCATCATGGTAAAAGTATAATGAGCAGCAAGTATGCTTTTCTCTACTAACGCCTGCTCTAAAATGTGAAAGTGGCTAGAGAAAATCCGCATTGAAAGGTCGTTCTTATGGTGCTTCTACTTATTTAAAGAAATTATTTGCAATTGTTTTTCAACTTGCATTTTTCTTGAAGTTTTTGTCGTTTGACTTACACTCGCTCACATTTCTCTTTTTAGTAGCCTCCTACCGTTCTCTGCTTACAAATGAGTACATTTTAAAAATATTATTTCGAAAGCCCGCACTGATTTCCCGGTTCACTTCCCTCTCGAACGACTTCTTTTGTGGCTCTGTTTTCGCTTCAGGAGCATATTCCTGGTATTGTTTCACCTTGTGTCCTAATTGAGAAAATCTTCGTTTAAGGTTATGCACGGCGCATTCCGTTTCCCGAAGTTAACAACGACACTATCCACCCTTTTTCGAATTCGATTGAGTTTGCTGCGACTGAAAGTTTCGAGGGATGTCTTGAAATGAATCCGTTTCAAGCTCGCTGATGCCAATCTTAGCTATTTGTGTGGCGGCAAGGGGATGGAATGGGGGATGCTGACGGGAAAGAAGGATGATGAGCGGTTGTGCATCGATCTGGCCAGATTTCATCCCCAGAAATGCGCCTTAACTCGAGCAGCAGAAAGAAATTATGACATTTCATGAATAGCTATTGATTCTTACAACTCATAACAGTTAAACGAAGTGTAAAGTTTAATGGTGATCATACCTTCACATGGGTAGAGGTACTCTGAGAGGATAAAAATTCCGAGCTCTCAACAATGTGATACTTTCCGAAGTGTGTCACTTAAAGTTGCATCCTTAGTTTTTTTTTGAGAAACTTCTTCACATCTAAAGTGGAGTTAGAACCTTAACTTGATTTTCCCACAGTAAATAACCTCGTTGACACCTAAAAAGCCCGTCTCTTCTTCAGTGTCCTGCCGCCCCTTTTAAGCTTTCCCTTTTGAGCTTTTGGAGTTCAAGGAGTTCTTCTAGAGAGAGAGAAAAATTCCCTTGACAACCTTTTTAGAGGAGTAGACATATATGCTAAACAGGGTGGAACTATAGTCAATTAATATAAAACTCACTTAGTTTCGTATGGCTGATCTTTTGCATAATACTGTCTTTCCTGCTCTTCCCGATGAATCTTTTCAAAATGACAATATGCGAAACGTTTTTTTCTGTATAAATTAAAAACTAGGTTTGGAAATCGAATGTTATATTTCTTTTCAACCATACCCATTCCGTTGTCTGTCAGTGTAGTAAAACTTGTTCTTTCTTCTACTCTTTGCCACGCGGGGCTTTATACAATACAAAGCAATACAATTATTAGACGTTAGTTTATGTAGTGACTTGTAACGGACAGACGACTGTTCTCCTGACTCCGAACAAGGAATAACTGGGCATTCAAATGGCGGACTTTAAATACCACTCAGAGATCAAAAATACGGCGCGAAAAGATCAGCTCAATCCATATCTCAGTGACTCCTCGTCCGTACTGGTTGGATGAATAGCCAACATAACAGAGGTTAGATAGAATTTCAAAGGCAGGACATAACATACTGAAGCATCAAGAAATAAACGTAAACATCAACAATATATTATCAATGGTCGATTCTTCGGCAGTCGGCTTACTGTAGGTGACGAAGGGCGTTCAGGCTGTAATCTCGTCCACTGATTTACTGCTCTGATCGTTGATCCAAATAGCTCAATCTGCCTTAAATCACTTATCTGTTTATGGGGTCTCAGCTTACAGTTAACTCGAAGGAGACGAGAACCCTGGGAGTGGAGTGCAGCAAGTTGGATTAATTCAAAGCTGCATAAGTTGCATTATGAACAGAATGCCTATGGCTCTAATCAACTAATTGAAACGATTAATTGTTTATCCTGACTAAATTTCCAAGTAGAGCTATTCACTGTGTTCCTTCCTTGATATCGTAGAGGTGTTCAATTGAGAATTATAAATAATCACTTGTGAATGTACCTGGTTTACGAGTCGGTCCATAAAAGAGTTGAAATGTGTAAGAGTCTCAATTTTTAAGAAGTCGCCATTAAGCTGATCAGAAGTAATTAGTGTGATGAACCGTAGAAGAGCCGTACAACGGTTCTTTCTAAGCGTCGGATTGAGAAGCTCTCAACTGATCGAATTTTTCTTACTTTTCAGGGTTGGGCACCATCTTTGATGCCAACCAACTGGCGAATCTAGCTCGTGGTGATACTGCTATGGAGAACCGGGTTCGTCTGAATTAATTTTCTGTTTTGAAGTAATCTGTTTTCGATTTCTGCGACGGATGATGTCAACCAAATCCATTTTTCCAGGTCGGTGAGCAAATGATGTTTCGAGCCTTGGAAAATATTGTCGGTTCGTCCAACGACTTCGATTCATGTGATATGAAAACTCAAGCGATCGTTGCGAGTTTAGCGACAGTAATAAGGGTACGGTTTGAACGTTTAATGAAATAAGAAATGTAAAGTAGTGATGTCAGAAATAGCTAATAATAAAATTTTGTATTAAGCTTGTTCTAAAAAATCCCCCTCTCTAATAACCTTACTGTCTATAAAAGCACTTTGAAGGGCTATCGATTACCTTAGTAAGCGATTTGTCTGCAAGAAACGCCCCCGATGTAATATTAATAGGCCCTAAATCTCCCCAGCTATGCCTCTGTGCTCCAGTTCCGCCTACCAACGGACGTGTTGATGCAAGGTGTTTCGGATGTTTCGCATTGCGTATCTGTAGGGTGAAGCGATGTTGGCCAGAATTAAGTCAGCAATTTTTTGAAACGTCATAATTATCACCCTATCATTCCTTAATTGAGGAGGCCCTAGACATGTTTCCTACCGACTGACGAAGTACACGGTAGTAACTGGTAGCAGTAGCAATAGCAATGTAGTGTCAACATAATGTGTTCATTTTCAGGTCGTACTTGGTCCCAAACCATCAACGACATCGTGGGAGAAAATTATGGAACGCTATCCTCAGTTTATCATGAAGGATAAAGGTGGAAAAAGTCGAAAGCCGCCAAGCAGTCTCAAAGCTAAGGCGCAGGTAAGGAGTCTCGAACTGATTCGCCGACACTATGCGAATCCACTAAAGGAGCAGTTCCAGGTAAGCAAAAACACACTGGAGCTTGCTAAAAGTAATAAATATTGCAAATGAAGCTAAAGTTTTGTGGTCACGTTTGAAGGCCCAGTTCACGATAATTTTGAGGTCCCGTTTTTGTTCGAAAAGCGGAAGTATAGATTGGGAATAGTTCATCGGTAGTGAAGAAAGCGAGAGAATTCGCCGATTTGGAGAAAAATATCTTAAAAGTAGGGAAAATAGAGGTTGGACGATATTGCCATGACGGAAATAACATGGAAGGGTATTCGGACGAGATTTCAGTTATTGCAATTGCACCAAGGGCTGACTACATCAAGCCAGAATTGTACAGAACTCTCTTCACTGTCGCTGCGGCTCATAAGAAGTTTGAACTTCCTACATTGGTCCCCTTGTGATCGGTGCAGGCTCTACAATGCCGGTGAAACTCGTCCGAGGATACGCACGGATCAATCTCTGACCCTTAATACCTCTCTAAATAAGCCGTTCTCCGACCTAATAGTGATATATTATACGCGGGAGCCTCAAATTCATCCTGTGGGGAAACTTCAGAAGCCATTTTCATCGTGAACTGTGCCTTTAACAATTCGTGTCAGGTCATGCTGCAAAAACAGTAGTAAACAATACAAATTCGATATCTTTTTCCTTAACTTCTACGTCCATTGTGCAGTGTTAATCTCATTTTGTATTATTTCTAAAAATCAAAACAACCGAGAGAGAGAAGAGATCACAGTCTAGCAGTACATCACATAAATACTTATACTGCTCTGGAGAGTTTCAGTTACAAGAACAGACGGTACCCTGACTATCTATGTACTCAGTCCCTAAAAGCTCCTGATTTGTTCCAATTGTTTGGAATTAGTATCAGTACTCCTTCATCTCGATGTCTCACTTTCAAAAATTGATAAAAATATATTTGCTTGTGTGATTTTAGGTGAAAGGACACATGTTTGTCGTGAATCCGGTTAACACGGTTCATTACTGCTATCAGTGTCGTGATGCCATTTGGGGAATGCAACCATGGTGTTATTTTTGTGCCAGTAAGTCTATATACAGTAATACAAAACCAGTTTGAATAAGGAAATTTACTTTCTATCTCGCTATGCCCTCATTTTATCTCACCTATTTAGATTGCGACGTGAAGGTGCACACCCAATGTACATCTTCCTTGACAGATGCGTGTTATCCGGCAACACAAGGCAAACACAAATCAAAGGTGATTCAGGTACTTCAAAACTGGTAGACATATACAAAGTAGGCACTTTAGTAGAACCCTCATAAGTTGAGGAGTTTATTAGTAAATCATGGTTGAATGTGTTGTGTTTAGTAGCTCACCACACCGCGGTTCATCTTTAAAGCACGTATTTAAGAGCAGTTTGATAAATTAATAGAATAAATAAGTGAGTAAATCAATAACTAGAATGGAATCGGTGAAGAGTTTGCTTCCAAACAGCGCACGTGAAATTACCAACATCGGGTGTGGTATCTTATCCCCGTAAATCGCGACGCGTTTGCTGCACCCGATCGCGCGCGCTCGCGTGCATTTACGAAAAGATTTGAGTTCCCAGTAGAAAGACGTCGCGGAACAACTGCCGCTTGCCGTGGAAATTCGGGAAGACGTACCGCCTCCCGGGCATCCGGCTCCCATTCAGAATCGTAGTGGCGTGTTGAATGCGTATTTTGTGGAGTTGCGATAGCCAGTGACTGTACAAGTCAGTGCTTCTATAGTCCAAATTTCTAGTACGAACTAATCCTTCCGGGGAATGGAAGGTTTCTTTGGCCTGGGCGAGTATCGATCAGTAGCTGAATCTTGGGATTGTGCTCGAGTGGTAGTGTGTCATTTACCACCGTACCCCTTTCGCCCACCTTATTCCCCAATTCTGGGCTCATAAAAGATTCTGAATGTTTTGAGAAAGTAAGTACACGCCGACTGATGACACTCCAGCTACGGAGTCAGTTAACTGAGAGGTTCCAGAGATACCAATTCGCTACGTTTGGTTTACCTTTTTTGTTCTCAATACAATTATATTTCAAGTAAATATTTTGAGATACTGTCATTTGAGGAACTTCATTTTAGACACGACGTGCCGGCTTGATGGGCAAATCAGATGCAGAAGACGAGGAGACGCCACGGGTCGAGCACAATGTGAAGTCGACAAGTTCGGATTCCGGCATTGGCCAGGAGATCCACGATAAACCTGTTGGTAGATCGCATAGTATGCGAAATCGTGTGGTGAGCATGAATAGACGCTAACCTTTATAGTAATTTGTGAACTATCGAGCTTTTTAACTCTGTCGGTACTCCGCTTATTTACGGACTCACAACTGTGTTGATCATCCCCTTATGGGACGTACAGCGTGTACCAGTCTACTTGGGGTTGTAGAGTTGATCAAAGGCGTACTTCCTTGGCGAGCCTACCTTTTTCAACCCGTTTATTTGAGATCAACCTCAATTTCACAGTTTTTTCACAGTTTTGAATAACTCCCAAAACTAGTCTCTCAAGGTTGCCTAACCCACTGAACCTGAATATGGTACCCGTGTAGCAGAGGAATTTGCATTTCGCGCCTGGTGGGGAACGTTCGTTCCAAGCGCACGTCAAAACTAGGTCACCCCGCCCACTCGCGCGCGGCCCACCCCCTGCGATCTCGAGATGGCATTACCACTAAGTGCCAGTAGAGCGAGTAGTCTGTGCTATTTTTTTTGAGCTGGCTGCCGTGGACCAAGCGCAAATCGTATACCCACTGACAACAGCGACGTCCGTCAAAAATCGCGAGCCGACGTGCCGCGTGCGACGGCTGCGGCGTGACCTAGTTTCGACGGACTCGCGAAACGAAGCGCACCCCCGTATGGCTCCGATGCCGAAGGATCACTGAATCTGCTAAAAACCCATCTAAGGAAGTAGTTTGGTCCGCTGGCTAGAAATGTTGTATCTAGTATGCGGAAGCAACATTTCACACCTTCAGAGAGCTGACATCTGTGAAGCAGTGACCCTTCCAACTCTCACGGATACAATATTGATGTGCTGTAATTTAAAGTGTCTGCAGGGAGCTTTTTAACCAAACCCATTACTAGAGACCTATTTCGGAACCTGCGGATTCAGGGTGTGGTGCAGTAGGAGAGAAATTGTCGCGTCGCGGCGAGAGAGAAGCCGCGCGCGAAGGAATGTAGCAGAATGCAGCAGCAAGTAAGAAACACAGAAACAAAAGAACTGGCATCATGCCATAAGTAATAATCGCATAGCGACAGATCTGTATGAAGTACGTTAGAACTGTATAACGAGGGAAATGGTACGCGACTGTCGCGCGCGGCGAATCCATTGCACAAAACCGATCTTACTGCCCGTCTCCCGAGGTTCCCAAGTATAAACAACTCCAAAAAGCCTAAAGATTGTTCTGAACAGCTTCGATTTCGGATGCTTTTAATACGAGAGCCGCTGCAGACATTTTTGAAGGCCGACTGAGTTACAACATTGCTCGATATGTGAGCATAGTCTTCCACGTTTTTCCCTACTCGAATGGTCTGTCTTCTGTGACGTTCCGTTAAGTTTGCTGTACACTTTCCCTTTCCTTTTAATTTTCACTCTAGCTTTTGCGTCTACACTTTAGCAAGACTCAAATTCCTGATACGCCCCTGACTTTCCCTGGGAGGGTAATTCTTGTAATAAGAGCACCTGATATCCCTCCCGTATAGCTTCATCGAGAACGGTCGAGAGTCTCCTTCTAGGTTATTGTGTGCCGTTGTCTTTAGCCGGTTGTGACCTCAATGGGGGCTCATGGCCACCTAGTCAGTCTAAACGCACAACGTATAGGTGTTTAGAAGTGGCCTAGCTCAACTGTGCCTAGAGTCCCTCTTCTCCGGTGGCAACCATTTTTTTAAGGGTTCAATAGTTTCCACTGTCCAATTTGCTAGTGTCCCTTCGAATACGAATTCACAAGAAGAGAAGAGGAGTTTCAAATCACCAAAAATCAGCCCTCCTCCTGAAATTGTTTAATTCTAAGGCTCTCTGAATTTATCCTTATGAGCAGAGAATTATGTTGATCAAATTGTAAGAAAAGCACTGTGATTTACAATCATTTCTATTCCACTTATTTTGTTTGATGATGTGCACTGTGGCCCAGTTTTTGTTCTCTTATGTTCCGAATTTAGTTTTAATTTGATTACTGATCCCAGATTAGTTAAGTTGACATTTGAATTCCTTCTTTGTCAATCAGGAAGAAATTGCTGAATTCTAGTCAACGATACCTCAAATCCCCGATGAACGATTGACAACCAAACGTGATCGATCAACTCCATCTTGGGGTAGCGATCTTCCACCAGCCGATGAAGAAGAGGAAAGCACACGACGATTACGAACAGTCGAGTCGAGGTCAGAAGCGAGGTCAGTGGAATGCTCGCTACAATTTTTCAAAAATAATGTGAAAAGCTAAATGATGAGGATCCCGTGACTGAGCGCAGTGTCTTGTAGCCTTTGGTATGGAGAACCAACTATGGACACTTAACTGGCCAGTACCTATGAAAGAGAACTACCAACACATGTCGGAATTCTGTCTATTCGACTGACCACACCAATTAGGTGGAGGTGGTCTCGCTGCATGTTAGTAACCTCCCATCAAGCGTAAACTTACACGCGGGTCAGGAAGTGCCATGCCACGTCGAAACCGGGTCACCGAAGCCACCGCGTAAATGCGGCTGTTGAATTTTCTAATATCCAGCCAACTGCGATCTTGAGATGACATTACGGTACCAGTAAATGTCAGAGGAGTGAAAGATTTGCATTTATTTTGTCAGTCCATGCGCAAATTGAACGTCCCACTGACAACCGCGACGTTCGTCCAAAATCGCGGACTGACGCGCCGCGTGCGACGGCTGCGGCGTGACCTAGGTTCGACGGACGTGCACGAAGCGCACCCTTGCTGGGCGTTGTTTGGATAGTTTGGAAATTTAGAGTGTATTGCCAAACATTAGCCCAAGTCGTCAAGGACGAGTTTTGGATCTTTCAAGTAATGGAATTTTTGATGGAGAAAAAATGTAAAATTGTTTTCAGGTCACTGGATGGAAGCCGAGTTGCCCTTGATGCACAAAGTAATAGTGGTAGTTCGACTAGTATGTCGCATACAAGTATGATGGATGACGAAGTGATTACTTGTCAAATGTTCTCTTCTTGAAATTTACTCGGCTAAAAGCGACAAAATACTCTGTTCAGATGAAACGTGCTGTTGAACGAATGCAGGCGTCGTCCATCTACGAAGATGATAGCGATCTGGAGGTGGAGACGGAAGCTCCTCCCCTTGATCAGCTTGTTGGTTGGGATGTCATACGGCATCTGAAACCAAAGGAAAAGAAACGGCAGGAAGTCATCAACGGTATGATTATTGCCTGGCCTCCTTTTGTAGGGCTGTTATATCCCTGCCCCGTCGAAGGACTGGGCTAGACTAGCAATTATATCCCTTAGAGGCACAGTTTACTATAATTTTGGGTCATCTAGTTTTAGACGAGTTATGAAAGTGATAGTCCAGTATAGTGCAAAAGTGGCCAAGAAAATGCGGGAAACGGCGTATCTAGGAAAATTTGAGTCTTCAAAAAAAATTAAGATGTTGGACAAGATTGTGACGATAGCGGTTGCCTAGAATGGATATTTGAACGAGCAGTTTGAACGTGCGCGCCATTGCATGCGGCCTGCGTGCATGGTGTGGGTCCCGGGGCGCATGGTGCACCTCTGTAGCATTTACAACGCTCACGAACTCGTCCGCCTCGGAGTGTGAACGTCTGCTAGGCCGGTGTTTTTCGACCCGTCAGCGTCCCTTAGGCTAACCTGAGGCACAGACACAGGTTCATCCAAGGAAGAAGTCTCAGAAACCATATTCAACGTAAATCGTGCCACTGATGGGAATACGTTGAATCTCCTCAATGCTTCTTAAATCTCAATTTTCAGAACTTTTCCATACGGAACGGACTCATGTACGGAATCTGAAGATATTATTACGGGTATTCTATAAGCCTATGCTGATGAATAATGTTGTATCACCGGACGTTGTGCATTTGTTATTTGCAAATTTGGACCAATTGTTGGAAATTCATACGGATATGTCAAATCGAATGCGACAAGCCGTTGAACAGGTAAAGCAAATCGTTTCGGGGAAGAAAGTGAAATGTGTCTGACAAAGGAAACATAGATGGTTTTGGCTAAAGGCCAACATCGAGCAAATTTTCATAGACTATTAAATCTATAAGAACTGAATTTTACCCGTTATTTTGGGTCTCTGCCCATTTTAGGTACGCTTAGCCCACCTACAACATTTCCCATCATTTTCTGCCAATCCCTATACCACTCCCAACACAGACATATGTATAGGGTCCCGGGTGCTTCCTACTTTGTAGTCGTACAGCCCTTTCAATTGGTAGTCTGACCGGGATTCTCAACCGCCACACCATCATACAACCAAAGATGAATTCCTTCTGTAACAGAGCCTATCCGTGTACTGTAAGAGTACCGCATCCGTTCACCAGAACAGCTGATTATGTGACCTTTTTTCAGTTTTTTTTTTAATTTTTACAAAGTACGGTCTTTCGACTGTAGATCCTCCTTTTATGTACCCCACCCCACCAGCTCAACTCAATTTGTGTGTTTATTTTTGATATAAAGCCATACCTGTTGATAAATAAACGATAGCTCACTCACTCACTTTCTTAAATTCCTTTTAACTTAAACAGCTTTGCATTTCTTTACTCGGCACTTTCAGTGGCGACGAGATCCAAACCTGAATGGCCTTTATGGTAACATTGGTGAATTGATGGAGAAGATGTTTGAAGGCGAAGCTGGTGAAAAGTTCATGCAAGTCACATCAACGTTCTGCCAACATCAACAGCATGCCCTCGAAATGTTAAGAACAAGGTCTGATTTCACTTCAGTTGCTTGATTAAATGTCCGCAAGTTGGGTAGCCGGGTAGCAGAAGGCTTAACAAACCTAGGTGGGAGGGTGTGGTGCAGTAGGAACGAAATTTTCGTGTCGCAGTGAGAGAGACGCCGCGCGCGAAGGAATACAACAGAATGCAGCAGCGAGTAAGAAATACAGGAACAAAAGAACTAACATTAGAATCATGCCATAAGTAATAATTGCATAGTGATTGAGCTGTATAAAGAACGCTAGAACGGTTACAAAGAGGCAAATGGTCCGCGACAGCCGCGTGCGGCGGGTCGATTACACAAAACCTTCCCTACTGCCCGTCTTCCTAGGTGGGAAATGGGGTGGGCGGCCAAAATTTCAGGATAGAAGGCACATTTACATCGAAGAACAGCTACATTGGCGTTGTGGAAACCAAAGCGAAAGGGCGATTTGTCGAAAAGCTACGTAAGAAGTGTCAGACCAGTCCACAAAAAGCTATGATGTGGGTCTATTGGGTACTAAGCCAGGAAAAAATCCCTCTATTTGAAGACAATAGGGAGAATTTTCAGAAATGCGCAGATCTAGTGGCGGCCAGAACCGCTGAGCCATGTTCTAAACCTGACGTCAAAAACTTAGGAGTCACTACCGATGTTTCTAACTTTACATCATATTTACTGGTTAACAGATATCTATTTTCAGATGTAAAAAAGACAAAGAGGACGCTCTAGTGCGGTTTCTGGCTGATGCTGAAGCAAACGCGCTCTGTCGCAAATTACAACTGAAGGACATGATACCCGTTGAAATGCAACGCCTCGTGAAATATCCGCTTTTACTGGAAACCATCGCCAAGTATACGAATGAACCTAGCGAGGTATTCTTACAATTACATTCGATCCGTTCATCTGATGAACAGTAAACGTTGGGGGGTCAGCATGCACGGAGTATTCAAGAAAAGAGCCTATAGGTGGTTGTGGGTGATCAAACGTGGTCTATAACTGGTAAGTTTCATGTAATTTCACTTTTCTAACCGCTACTTGTGTGATTACACCTCTAGAAACCTTTGCCCTCCCAATGAATTAGGCCTTCACCCATAATTTTACCATTTTTAGCTTCAGCTTTTAGCTTTGCCATGTCTGTTTCCGAAGTTTCTCGTTTTCATGCACAGGATGATTTTCAGGAACAAGATCGTCTTCTGCGTACGGTTGTGTCGGCAAAACGAATACTAAGCGCTGTGAACACAGCAAAACGCAATGCCGAAAATTTGCGACGTTTGGAAGAACTACAACGTCGAATGGACACAACACCTTTCGACAAGGAGTTCAGTGGGCACGACTATGCTTACCTGAATCTCACAAAGTAAGTCATTCTAGCAGTTATTGAGGCAAACTTGTTGGGAGCACTGATATGACCGGTTGGGTTCATCACCCGCTTTCAACTTGGGTGTTTTGATCGGATGCGCTTCGTTGTGCGCGTTCGTCGAAACTAGGTCACGCCACAACCGTCGCATGCGGTTTATCGGCCCGCGATACTTGACGGACGTCGCAGTTGTCAGTGGGGCATACGATTGCGCTTGGTCCACGGCAGTCAGCCAAATAGAAGATAACACGGACAAATGCAAATCATTCGCTCCACTGACACGTGGTGGTACTGTAATGTCATCTCGAGACCTCAGTGGGGTGCGCCGCGCGCGAAGTGGGCGGGGTGACCTACTTTCGACGGACGCGCGCAACGGACAATCTCCGTTTTGATCCACTTCTTGGTCAGTCGTCCCACAGCAAAAGCACGGGTCGAGAGTCTCGAGCGGAATGTTTGCTATTATCACTTTTTTTTTCGTGCTAGGCAAAAATCTAGCTTCTGGCCTGGCCTGTTCATGGTAGAGACAAATCGAACCAAACTGGACTCAGCGTTCTTGGCCTTAACCGGTTATGATATGCTGTATGCCAGCTCTCACTGGACGTAATGCCAGTACTGGATCCTCGGGTGCAGTCTCTACAGCTCTTCCATTCAAAATAGATATTAGGCCATCGGTTTGTCTCTTTCCGGTGGATAGACGCTCGTTAGGCCATCATCTCGAACATTCAATGTTCACAAACTTTCGTTCCTTGACTTCTAATCTCAACTTCAACTAAGGAATCGATGTGAATTGAAAGCAGAAGGTATCAAACCAAAAATGAGTGGATTGTAGAGCAGTCTGTTATCTTCCACTGTCCTTTTCTCAACAGAGATTGGGCACCTGACGATTACGACGATTAGAGCTAGGTGGACCCCCTTGTGACTTGAGCTTTCCCCTTCCAATTTGCAGGGACATAAGGAAGAGTGTGATATATGGGCCTTCATACGTAGATGGGCCTCTTTAGGTGGAATGGGGGCGTCTTTTTCCACTCGTTTATTAGTTCTTCCTTGACTAACGATAGATTTTAGATTCACTTATGATCATAGATCTAGTTCAATACTACTAATCCCGTTAAGTCTGAAAAAGAACTTTCTTTCATGTCTCTCTGTCCCTAATCTGGCAAACAACTTGAATTTTATCATAATGAGTTTCCAGCATTTCCGTTCAGAAAACCTTGTACTTCTGACCACAGAACTTATTTATTAATAAGATTATTAGCTTATTAATGTTATTAAAAATTCCAGGTATGACACATACATATATTACACAAGCTATGTTTCACTATTTAACAAATCTACGTACATATTTACAGTATTAATACAAGAGCAATAAGATGAGAGTAATGACACGTTTTCATACTTCAATACTTTCTGACAAGAAAAAGATTTCCTCGAACTTTGATGGATTGGTTTTGCTGTAGACACGTAAGACGCTCATTTCTGATGGTGGTCGGTCGACGTAAAATGTCATTTCTTCGATGAACGTCTCGTTCAGATCGACCTCATTCTAAACATTTCTCGATGATTAATGTAGCCAATATGTAATTAATAATAATATATAGTAATTAAACTTGATCCTAATCGCTGAAAAGGGGAGTAAAACCTAATTGATCTAAGTTCGGTAGAGGAGCATCAGGAAGTGAGCGGTATCATTGGTTATGGTAACAGATAATGTTGAACCGGTGTGTTTCACCGAGTGAACCACGTGGCTAATTCTGTTGGGCAAGTTCCTGGAGAGTGGTGTTCTGGGATTCCCAAGGGTTTATGCCCACGTGTAGCTACCTTTTTACGATCCCAACACCCTGCCCCACAAAATGCGGTGTCTCAGATGGCTCGCAGTTTTGTCTTCTCCACTGTCTACCTTTAGACTATATTCATTAGTGTTAGTAACAAAGCAACTCACATCGGTCAGTATAATGGACTCTTCACAAAGCGATAAATCTGGGCTCATCGAATCCACGCAAGTACGACAGTTCTCGATCTCCCATAACTGAAATTACCAAGACACGTAGGGAAGGTCGTTGGGACTTACAAGGCCTACTTAACACTTACAGCGAAGTCATCGCTATCAATCATAACCATTGTGTCTTCTTTGAACTCTTCGACAGGCGGTGGAGGTGGTGGGAATTTCGGAATTGACTGAAACAACAACACGTTTTACACTAAATATCTACAATAATCAAACATTTTTCAAATACAACTCACGACATGTTTATCCAAAGATCTATAGTATCCGCTGATGTTTTCATTATTATTCGGCAAGATGGAAACAGATTCCGAGCTGATACATAACGGTGTAGAGGAGCAGACGGGCTGAAACCGGAAAAATTGGGGAAAATAATGTCGTACACTTGTGCTACTTGAGTAACCAAAAACTATTGTAGACAAAGGTAGCTGCCTCATGGCAGGGTGGGTCAGGATGTGCCAACATCACTGCCTAACCGAAACTAGGACGCCGCGCGCGCATCCCCTGGTTTCGAGGTATATCTTGACCCAGGCTCGCTGCCCGATCCTTTGAAATGCTCGTGCGTGGCGTATATCATGTAGGCTCTGTCATAACACCCAAAGTGCTCACAATAAATAAGGAATTATGTAGTGGTCTCTTCCTCGGCGACTTAATAGAGGTCTTCAGCGCATCGATAAGTCCCAAAAACATCGAGTTGTTCTGAAATAAGCCAATCAAGTAGTAATTACTAACTATTCAATTAGTTCTGTACACGGCTTGAACAGGAATTTTACCTTGGCTGCGTTAGTGAAAGTCGGCTGAAGGTCGCTTGTGGCATTAAAACGTTTCAACACAGCCGTGCCTTCAGTTTCAGTTAAAACATATTCCTTTTTGTCATCAGCCTGAAATGTTTCTACGATTCTACGATTTGAGACAGAACTCAAAGGACTACGAGTATAGATTACTTACAATAGTGTCATCTATTTCCCAGTATTCTGTATCATTAGGACATGCAGAGCTGGTGAAGAGGTAACACCTAAAATATGGTGCTATTTCAATTAAAGAAACATTTAAATTAAACTCACTAATATAAAAAAATAAATTTTGAAATAAAACTACTATATTAAAATTTAAAACATTTTGCTCCTAGTATTTTCTGGATAACATGGCAATTTGAAGGTTGTTTCTAGAGGAAACTAGGCAGGCTAGCTAGCAAGGCTATTCCTTAAGAGTCAGTAATGGGTCAGGAGATTCCGATGACCTTGCGGTTTTCATCGACATGGGTTTGTGCCACTACGCTTGCACTAGGCAAACTGATAACACGGACCATACTACTTTCATAACTAACAGATCAATAGGGTACATGTTTGCTCAAAGTAAAATTACGCTAGATGACGAATACGAAAGTGGACAAGTTGCTAAGAACGATAATAAGCCAGGCTATACCACTAAGGCTACTAGAAGGAATTGAATGGGATTGGGCTACGGGGGTGCATTTGGCAGCAATCAGTCTAGAAAGTGTGAGGCATACAGGAGCTACTTGCATTTCTCCTCTACTTGTTAAAATGGAATCAATACGGTAGACTAGGGCTGTATTGGAAGCTTGAAATACCTGTCCAGTATGGTGCTAGTGCTCCTGTGTAGGAAGTATTCTTCTGACGGTGGAAGAGGTCGGTTGAATGACAGATATGTCGATGCCTATAAGATTTAACATAATATACATACTAACAATATTTTACAATACTATCATTTATCGCCCCCGTAATTTCGGAGACTATACATTCAACTGGAAAAACTAACCGTTGCTCGTATGTTGTCCCTTTTTCCAAGGAGTTCCATTCTTTGCTTGTCCACTAAGTTGTAAACCTGTTAAATATATAAGAATAAAAAAGTAAAAATATGTAAAATATACTAATTCAATGATCACGTTTTCTAAAAGGCAGAAATGAAAGGATGTGTGCACCTACCTTCCTAACTCTTCGAATCCTACGCCAAAATAAACGTAACAACGTAAGGAACCTCATTAGTGCATTAAGAATATCTGAAACCGCAAAATTATTTAATAGTTCTATCAAGTAGTAATGTAATACGGATATTAGCGCAATGAACGGCAGCGATAGAGTGACAAAGACAAGAGCAGGTCAACTAGCCAACTACTGGGTCAGGGGCCGCCCATCGCCTCGGGACCAATGACCCGTTCAGTCCTAAGGCGATGCGCGACCTCAATAACTGGGTAGAGGTCCGTAGGTTGTGTTCACACATTTCAACAGGTCAACACTGATGTGGTAACACTATATCCTTTGTATAAAGAAGGATAATTAGTTGTAACAAGAGAGTGATATTGCTAAATACTTAGCGCTATGAGTTGTAATGTGAGGCTGCAATAGAAGAGGCAAAACAAATGGAGAATTTAAGGTAACTTGTGAATAAAAATAAGTAAAACTATGTTGGAGGTGGTCCATTCCGGCTCTCCATTATCAGAATGATCGCCCACATCATCCTCTTTTCCAGAAGCAGTACTACTGACTTTTCTGCACTTTGACTTGACTTGGGTTTATACTTCGTTTAGGTAGATGATACGGAAGAGACTTAGTGTTCCTTCAGGTTACCTTTTGTTCAACTTCCTCCAGAAAATAAGGGACAGATTTAGTGAGAAATGGGTGATTAAGTTGTTATTAGGAGGAATTTGCGATGTGATTTCTTCTACCATCAAGAAAGGCTATTGGGTCGTAACAAGTGACGAAATTACCATTCATGTAAGCTGAGGCCATACCTCGGATCAAAACTCGTCCAATTCAGCCCAGCCTTGCCTGAAAGATACACCACTGGGGGTTTATAGGGTAGTTCCATGTCGCGCTTTCACAAGTATATCCCTGAATGGAATTTCTTGAGGATCTCTATTTTTGTCAATTGAACCTTCTATAGCTTCTACGTCAATCAATTGACAACGAAGTTGTCTGAAAGGATCGAAAAGACACTGAATTGTACTTTGGCTTTTCCTGGCAACTCATTGTGCAAGCCATGCCATCAATTATTACCTTGAATGAGAATTGATTACGTGGGAGCATTGTTAAGCTAATTGATTGTTTCAAGAAACATGTACAGCTTTTGCCAGGAAGCGAAAGTAAAATTTAAAATGAAGTTTCCAGATAGTTGTGGTAAAATCATTGGGTAACTACTCACCAGTACCCATTTCAGATACCGTCTCGTACATGACGGCCCGTTGACGTGTCGATTCAATCGAGGAAAGATGATCGAGTTGCATGTGGTATTACTGGAGAACATGCTGGTATTTCTCACAAAGCACAGCGATGGTAACAAGTTGCAATTGAAGGTAAGGGCAGTTTCGGGGAGACGGGCAGTAGGAACGGTTTTGTGTAATCGATCCGTCGCACGCGGCTGTCGTGGGCCATTTGCCTCACTATAACAGTTCTAGCGCTCTTCATACAGCTCAATCGCTATACGATTGTTACTATTGGCATGATCCTACTATTAGTTCTTTTGTTCCTGTATTTCTTACTTGCTGCTGCACTCTGCTACACTCCTTCGCTCGTGACGTCTCTCGCCGCGACGCGACAATTTCGTTCCTACTGCACCACACCCACAGTTCACAAAACTTAATAACTTTTTTTCTTTGAAGTATAATGTTAGGTCCCGATGCTTATAAATTTCACTAATGATGTTTTCTCCATTCTAGAATTTGGTTTAAGGACTCGTTTTACTTTAATACCCCTTTCATGAACGTAATATAGTGTCAGTAGGGCTATACAATACCGTTTAAGAAGGCAATTTCATCCGTATCGGCCAAAAATCATCTGGTAAGTTGACATGGCTACATTTCTTCTCGGGATGCGCCATACACTTAGATGCCGTTCATCGTTATGGTAGTGGAATCATGAGTTTTGAAGCACATTTCCCGCATTAGAAAGGTTGTACTGTTATGCTGTAGTGGCACAACTTTGTAGTATATTTTAATTTAGACTTGGCTAAGATTGTGGATATTCGGGAAGATCCTGCACTTTGCGCTCTCCTTGCTATCATTTTTTATTTTATTCCAACTGCTCTTTGTAATCATACGTTAACTGTTTCAGACTTTGGAACCATCAAAAGAAACGAAATGGTCACCGATAATGCCGTTGGCTCCTTTGATTGCAAAGGAGAAGGCAAATGACAAACGGGCATTCTTTCTCGTGTTCAACAGTCAATATGGTGCACAGATCTATGAGCTTGTAGCAGCCACGGCAACTGAAAGGAAGACGTGAGTCACATAACTACGAAATGGCTAGTACCAGGGTCCTTGCATTTCGGAGAGCTTAACAGTCTTCCTACCGGTAGTACGACTGACAGCCAGGCTAATTGAGGCCTAATTGGGTAGTCTAGGCGATCAATAGAGAGTTCTGGGGGCCCTTTTTATTCATGCGCAGTAACAGCATCGTTGCTACTTTCTATTGTCGTTGATGGGTGTGGGGTGTAAACAATTGCATGCTTGTGGGTGTTAACGAGTATTGATTGAATAGCCTTGTCGCGCTTCGCGACCGCGCGCAGCCAATCTTGATAACTACAAAGAGGCACTCTTTAATGTGCAATCGCATGGTTATGTGATCATTCATTTTTTTCAGATGGTTCAAATTGATATCCGATCAGATCGAGAACGACAAAAAACATCAAACTCAAGGAATCGAGTAAGTAATACGACGATTCACCTTTTTCTTACTGATTGAATTATTATTGTGTCTGCAGACACTGCAATTTTGAAGTTGGCACGAGTTCATCCCTGGATTCGGATGGTTTAGCAAAGGTTAGAAGCTTTTCCCGTTGTTCCCACCTTTACTTCATTAATAAGTATGTCATTAAAGGTCCATGTGCTAACACACCCACGACTGGTTCATGCATCAGAAATTACTGTGCAACAACCTACAGTACTAGAACATGCCCAACCAGTACTCACCCCAACGGAACGATTACGGCGTAGTGATGACGTCATCTTCCAAGCTCTACTTACCAAGCAAACAATTTTGGCACAATTTTTACCTGGAGAGAAGGTAAATTTGAGAGAAGCTTGATTAATTCAGTCAGCGGCACCGGTCTGTTGACCATCGTGCCTTCCGAGCCTGCCATTGGTCGGGTGCAACCACCAATCAAGGTGCTCTCCCAAGGTGTCGCGTTAAATCAGGGACCTGCTTGGATTTTCTTAAGTAGGAGCTACTTAAGCTTGTAATTACTTAATTTTGTAGAAGGGAAGGACAGAAGAGCTGGAGAAGCTAACGGAATTGTTAGGCGGTCTGGCCGTGGCAGATTTGAAGCAACGCGATTGCAAAGAGCTAGCGATGTCTGCTATAGTGCACGGAAATCGATTACTTGACAGTATTAATCAAGGTAATATCGTGTATTAGGTTGGAAGGAAAGTCTTGCAACACAATGAAGGTCTTCTTCGAATCATTTCTAAAACTTTCTAGACCAATCAATTTTCGGAAATTTATTCACCAAAGAGGTCAACAACCTTCTATGTATTATGTTTTGAGTAAAACACTGATGCCTTTTATGTAGGAGTGGGGAAGCTGTGACTCAGAGAAGTAATTGACTGCCGTTTTCAGATCACATTAAGTTACGAATTTTTTTAAACAACGGGATGCTCAAGAAGGCGGAGCGCGTGGCAGGTAAAAGGGACAACGATTGGGGAGTACGACTGACTGAACTTTTGACGCGTGTTTCAAGCGAAATTTCGACTGCGTTGACCCTCTGTAGGGACCTGATTTATGGTTTTGATCGTCCTTCTCGAACCTGTTAGCCAAATTTCGGGGTTCATAGCGGTAACCGATAGCTGTGTCCATCTAGTCTGCGTTAAGCAACTCATAGTGGATGGATCCCTCCAACCTCCATTGAATAAAGAGACGATGCTTGCGTAACTTCGAAGGCTAGTATCTCCTCCAGCGAAGCGATCCAACCGATTGTTGACCGTTGATCCGTGAGCAGTGCCAGCATTGAGCATTGAAGTTGCTGATAATTTGAGCCACTACACCCGCGTTTTTCCCTTGGCGTGCTTAGTAGAAGGTGATGGTACGAATCGGGTGTCGTCCATTCATTGACCGTAATGCTGCTAAAGCCCACACGCGGCCCTTATTTACTCATGCGTTGATTACCTGAGGAATGCCCTACAAGGTTATCACTCTTGCTACCGTGTTCACTCTATTGATACAAATTGCTGACGCTTCAAATTTTTTCTTGCAGGACTTTCCTTCCAACCTAATAGATACCATTGATAAGAGCCTATCCTTTTCTCCATTTCAATTCGGAACTTTTAATTTTAGGTATGAATGCACGAAAAGAGGCCGATGAAACGAATCCTGGCGCTTCGTTGCTTGTCCTTGATGACGCCGAGAAAAACCTACCCTCCGTGCCCTGCTACAAGGTTAGTGAAATTTGGTCTGTGGAACGGTCTAATATAAAATGAACTTTCAAAGAGAATAATAAAATGTGTTAAAGGGAACTAATTTCAAAGGAAAAGCTTTCAGCTTACTGCCATTGCCGCACCATTGATGAATCATTTGAAAGCCCTTATGCAAGTGATACAGGATCAACAGTCGGAGCTCAATACAGTGAAACAACAGCTGTATCACTACAAAGTCAGTATTTCAATTTTGAATTTTCAAAGTTTTCCATGGACAACGCGTAGTGCAGTGCAGAACGTTCCCTGGGGTAAAATAAATGGTTGCACTGGAGGTGTGGGTACGAGGGTCGATCATGGTTTCGGAACTGGCGACACAGGAATCTCATCTGTTCCTTTTGGGAATAGAGGACTCTGCTAGATGATTTTTTGACGAAGCCCAACTTTTTCTATGTTTGAGCTGCTACATGCATATTAAATGACACTCTATTAAACCCGTCCGTAATCGAAAGACAAAAGGCCACGGGGACCGTATTTCGGCCGCAAATTCATGATGATAGCAACTGAGCTATATGAAGAACGCTAGAACTGTTATAACGGGGCAAATGGTCCGCGACAGCCGCGTGCGGCGCATCGATTACTTAAAACCGTTCCTACTGCCCGTCTCCCAGAAGTTGAGGGATACATATACTGCGAGGGTGGAGGTGCCAACTCTCCTGGTCTTCCTGCCTAAACGCCACCTTCACCTTTAAGTGAATAATAAACTCCCTCGTCTGTTTACGATTCATGAGAAGCTGTTTATTGCAGGAATTGGCTGAATCTGGCTCGAGGGATCGGTCAGTCAGTGAGGAAACGCTAACTGAATGTGCAACAGATCCGCAGGAACGTAAACTGATAACAAAACGACAACGGACACCGTCTATACAACCTGTTACATGATTTTATTGGCATCTAAGTAGTCAAAATATTTTTCTTTGCCACAATTCTCAGAACACAATGTGTTGAGTCGTGTTTGTAGTGGAACAACTCACAACCACGCCCTTATCGAAGGTAACATGGATGAGCGCCGTAGCCGCCGTTGACGCCGTCTCATGAGTTGTTCTCGTATATGTAGTAGTATAGTAATGCTTTGCCAATATCTCCGTTTAAAATATTTGCTCATAGGTTCGACGGAGTATTGCCACCTGCACGAATCATTTACTTTTACTACTTTGTACAAATGACTATCGTATGATCAAATGATTCGCTATCCCTGTACTCTGCTGCGTTCTCATGTGTTTTAGTCCTGTATGTCGCTTTCTGTAGCAAATTACTTATTGATTTCTGTTGATAACTAGGCTGTTATACACCTCCTTTTTACCCATGTTCACGTATTTCGCGTCGAGTGGATCAGGTCGAGCCGCGACGCATGCTTAGACGCGTGCGGTCGCCCTGTACCTAATCCCTGACATTCGTTATAGTACCTATCAACTATCAGCCCTCTACGTAATCGTTTCCCGCAGAAATCCTGCACTACCTGCCAAATTTTTTGATGTTACCCAATTTCAGCTTAAATTCCGTGTCATTCCATGCTGCGCCGGTGGATTTTTTCTATTTAATAATTAATTTCGTGGACTCGCATCTGAATAATGTCATAATTTTACTTTTCTCGTTGTGATTCTATAGTTTGTAACCATTTTTATTCTGTCGATGTTCCTGTTTGAGGTGAGTAATGCTTTAATGGGTTTTTCTTAGAGAGTGATAGCATTTGGGAACTTGAAATGCGTCTGAACATCATCGCCCCCCTCCCTCCACATGGACCTTTTTGAATTCTCTTTCTTATTTGTATAAATACCTGTGAATCGCGGCTTTCCGATCGATTCTCTATCCTATAGGAGGTATGCATGAGAGATTTGTATGTAGGGAATCTCGGAAACAGAAACTGGTCATTTGTTATCACATACATGTTGTTTTTGTGAGCTGATCGGTTCGCTTGGCATGTCGATAAATTATTATTTCGTCCATGCTAAAATCACACTGTGATGGAATCTTTCAAATTTACTGTATCATTAGCTTTTGTAGCCAGATGACTCGCATAATTTCGGGTGGTTTCGTTAATGGATATATGGTTGCTTCAAAGGCACAGTTCACGATAATTTTGAGTAATCCAGATTATGACGAAAAATGGAAAATAAGATGGAAAATAGTGCGATGGAGGAGAAGGAACTGCGTGGATCGGTGTTTCCGAAGGGAAAAAGTGTTTGAAAATTCATTAAAAAGGGGGCTGGACGAGAATGAGACCAGAAGGATGAAGAAGAGTGGGGTGTTTGTACGAGCTATACAAAGTGGGTCAATACGTACGTGTGGGTCCTGGTGCTAATAACAGACCACGGTAAGCAAAATTTCATTCACTTATAAGCATAAATAAACAAAAAACCCCTAGTGACAGCTAAAATAGCTCACCTTTTTCAGCCTCTTGGGGTAGGAAATTAAATAAGGGGTCGCGGCAGCAGAAAGAATAACAGAGGAGAAAGAATGGGAAAAAAACAACACCTCATTACTCGGCGATCAGCTGATTGTGTGTGGGTCCTAGAACGAATAATAACAATCTGTATTGTCTCGACACTCAGCTGACGTGACGTCGATCGAGGGGCGGGGAAGCCCCGTGAACCAGCAACGGGGAATTATCGTGAACTGCGCTTTTAACAGATCCAAGTTCAATGCCACTGATGTCCATCAGACTAATCAACCACCATGACTGATTACTCACAGAAGTAAAAAAAAGAACGAGGAACACCAGCATGCTTAGAAAAAGAACTGGGTTTATGCAAAGCGGCGCAGTTAAAACAGTAGGTCCGATCAGGACATCGGATCCAGAAAGGCTCGTTTGCCTATCCGCCATGTCCAAGAAAGCCTTCATTGCTCGAGGTATTGACACTGGACTATTTGGAAGAAGGGAACTTGGCAAAATGGTTGCAGTAATACGATGGGAACATTTTTTAAGCAAGAACATCATATTTGCCTTTCCGAAAAGGTGGAAGAAATAAAAAGTAGAAAACGAGCCGTATTGTGGGGTTGGCCAATAATAGGTGGAATTGTTGGGTTAGGTGGAGAGGCACGGCAGCCTTATGTTCAGCCAACAGCTCAAAGGTAAACGTTGTTTTTCAGATTTGTGGTATGCATTGAGATTGCGTCCACTCTGATTACTAATAATAGGATTCTTTCTTAGGAGGGTTGGCGTAGTAGCAAGTGGCGCCCTGTCACACACACACATATGGCAGGATCGATATCCGCCTAGGTCAATCAAGCCTTGCATCCCTCCGAGGTCGCTTTATTGGTACCAGACTGTTCTGAGAGGATAAAAGCACTGACCTGTACATCGGCTGCCCACCGCAAGTCATTGTATAAGTCACGCACGCATTCAGTGCCCACTACGATCTTGGAAGTGGACGGCAGGGGCGCATCCCCAGACGGGATTGATTAACACCCAAAGACTTTATTTTTCGCTACCCCCAACTGAACCCCTCAGCCTTAAGACAGTGAAGGCTCCTGGTCAGTAGACGTCACCCCGGTTCATCAGCAACACTTCAATCATCAAGGGTTTTCCGCAAGCTCACGGTTACCGCATGCAACCCGAACTTATGCTTTCCTGCATTCTTTCTATTTCTGATTTTACCTTGGAAACTGGATAGAAAACATATTAACTTTATTATTACATCATTTTAAAATGGTATGTTGAAAACAATCAATATCCACAATTAATACGGGACTTAAGGCGATTACCAAAGTAACTCGTATCATTATCCATTGATATCTTCTCCTCGTCTTTGACTATTTGTTGTAGATAACTCCTTAACAAAATTTATTAATGGTATTTGATAGATAGAATAGAAGGTAATTAATAGGTGTAAGTACTCTATTGAGATGATATACCATACCGATTGCTGAGTCGGGAAAGACTGACAGCATAGAGTTCGACATTTTTCATTGCTCGGATTACTTCTGCAGGACGTACTGCATCATCTTGAGAGAATCTGCAATGATAGTAATAATTACTAGTATCGCGTTGAAAGTTGTAGAATTCTTCTATCACTCCACCCATCACTGATCAATATGACCAGCGTTGTGACGTCTGGACGTCGAGATCCCAATAGCTGAACTGCCGACTCCAAGGCAGCGCCAATGTATGTGGTACCTGGAAAGTTGTTTGTAAACAGGTTAGAGCAAAGTTAGTGATTGCACCATAATCTTAACGTATAGGTGCAATTCTTCCCATTTAGCCTATGATACTTGTATGGGTTACGTGAAAGCTCGCAGAGTCTGTGGAGGATGCGAAATTCGCACCGGGACCCACATGTTGCACACAGGCAGCCTACTGAACCCAGCTATAGGAAATGGCAAATCGCGCTTGAACAGCTCATCCGAATACCCATTCCATGCATCTTTAAATGCCGCATTCTCGTTCAACCCTAGTTTTGTTACTTTTGTAAAGCTTTATAGTTCTCTGAGAATCACCCCATTTTCTCCACCTCCTTTGCAATATTATGGACTACCACTCCATTATCGTCTAGTAATGTATACCCCAAAATTGTCGTGAAATGACCTTAAGGCGTTACTAGAGGGAGACGGGCTGTAGGAACGGTTTTGTGTAATCGATCCGCCGCACGCGGCTGCCGCGGACCATTTGCCTCCTTATGACAGTTGGAGCGTTCTTCATACAGCTCAACCGCTATGCAATTATTACTTTTGCCGTAATCCTACTGTTAGTTCTTTTGTTCCTGAATTTCTTACTTGCGGCTGCATTTTGCTACATTCCTTGCGCGCGGCGTCTCTCTCGCCGCGACGCGACAAACCCGTTCCTACTGCACCACACCCGTTACCAGAGATTACGGCTCATATGCCACTTAGGAAGGGGATGTTAGCTCGAATTTCATAAATCTACTCAATTCATTTGATCATTGAGTAAATTGCGAACTCCCCACGGGTGCCAAGGTGAGCTATGATTGGATGCCATCGACTATCCACCAATTGCAGGCGAGGTATCCTTTTTCGAAAAAAGAAAATAGTGATCAATACAAGCCGTACCTGTAAAATGACGTACTCCATTGAATGCTTGCATCAATCCTGAGTGGTCGCGATATGTCTCAAACGACCATTCGGTCTTTTGGAGTTTTGCACCAGCGAACTGTATGAGCCCGACTCTGTGCGACTGGTTTTCCGGTTCGATTGACGATAACAAGTCTAACAGAAATTCCTGACATAGTAATCCTTCAAAGATGACAACATTCATATTTACGAGTTTTAGTACATTTTACCTTTTGTTTTTCATAGATCTCTCCAACAGACCCTGAACTGTCAACGATGAACAGAATGTCAAGCGGACATTTTCCCCGGGAACTACCTGAAACATTCTTCATTTTAACGATGACGATTGTTCTGTGAGCAGGGGACTTACCATCATTCTGGGAAACTCGTGTAGCCAAAGGTAGAGGTGCGAGTACTGGAGCCAGTATTCGAGGAGCTTCTGTAGAGGGCACTGGCGGCACTGTTACCGTAGGCCTTATTCGAGGAGCTTCAGTAGAGGGCACTGGTGGCACTGTTACCTCCGGTCTTATTCGAGGAGCTTCTGTAGAGGGCACTGGGGGCACTGTTACCTCAGGCCTATGTCGTAGAGCGATGCCTTGGAGGATTTTCGGAGCAAATGCTCGTGGTGTCCCTACGGCTCCTTCATGGGGAGTAGGAAACATAGCCGATTCCGGTTTATCAAATTCAGTTCGTGGAACGAACGATCGTGGTTCTCCCACAGATCCTTCATGTGGGGTAGGGAACGCGGTGGATTTTTCGTCGAATAGTGTGGTCTTCGACGCAAATGCTCGTTTTCTCTCCATTACTCCTTCGTGGGTGAATGGAAGCGTAGATGGTGGGCTCTGATTTTGGGAACTGAAAGTGATGTCCGGTATATTTGTGATAGCCTTCGTTGTTCGCAAGAACTGCATAGGATTCATCGTAGTCGATGTGAACATTATCTGAAATAAGTTGTTTATGATACTCATGGTACTGGTCCACCGTAGATTTCTATAACGAGAATTCAGTGAAAAAAAAAACGATAGAAATAGAAAAATAAAGTCCAACAGCGTGACCAGATAGGCAGAGTTCATGTTGGAAATTGCTGACTAGCGCAAGGTCTTCTGGGATGCAGAGCAAAGTCCTATCTTCAGAGGGATAATCTGAAGCATACCAATAGTCTTCCAAGACTTGGTCTCAAGATGTGCTCCGAGAAGACGGAAGATTCGCTCCCGGCGGATCCTAGCTAGTTGTCTCGCCTGGCGCTATGTTTATGATGATCGATTGCGTTTGTTAGTTGCCTCGCTGCGTGCCATTCGGGGTAAGAGGCCGCTAGTGCGTGATCTGTTGTAATATTTCCACAATGAGCTATACGAAGATTACGGTATCCTGTTGAATTGTGCAGATGTTGTGACCGATTTAAAGGAATACAACAGTAAAAGACTCTGTAAAACAATAATAGCCACGAGACCGCGTTACACTTTGAATCTAATTCGTCCATACTCGCGAACATTCAAGCGCTGAAACCGCTAGTGTATCTCTTTAGGGATAGCTGCTTGGTCCAGTCTTTCTAGCATTACTGTTGATCCTTTTTTACCAATTTTACATCCAAATTTACACATATTTTTCCTGCTTTTTGTTTGCCTTGTTTTGTAATACCTCTCTTAGTTGTAAAGTAAATACAAAATGAACCAATGTTAAGCAACCTTTGCAAACCGTACGATATTTGAATTTTCAAAAGTAATATCTTCTGTAGCGTGTGCTATTTGCTGGGTAATCCTACATCAAAAGTTGTTTCAGCTTACCTCTTGAGCATCTTGAGGAATCAAAGTTGGTGGAGGAGTTGCTGAGATCGGCAAAATTCTCGAGAAATCACCAAAACCGCGATACAGTATCGGTTCGTTCATTACTGGTAGCGATGTTGCGTGAGAAATCACCCTTCGGACTTTTTTTCGAATAATTTTGTGACCCTAAGAAAAAAAACAGTCATTTTCAAATATGAACTTAGATCTATACATATAGGTTTGCGAAACTGTTTGTATAACTATAAGCCGACCTTACGTGACACGTCCTTTCTTGAAATTCCGGGAATGCGCTTCAATTTCCTTCGAATTATCTTCCGAATTTTTTTCGTTCGTGGCTTGTTTTTAATGATGGCAATATCCTTAAACATTTAAATTCGTGTTACAACATTTTTGGCAGTCATAATGAACTCGATCGTTAGCTGACCGATGGTTTCCTCGGCTTCCATGGTGGTACATACACGCGTGTGGTTGATGTAGTCGAGTAGGTGGTGCTGTTATACTGCAAAAGTATCACAGAATAGAGTTATTGTTTCTTCAATAAAAAATAGCAAACATAGCAATGTGATCTTTTCTGGTAATTACGGCAATCTTCTAATTTATACAAAGGATACTAATAAACTTAGATTGCTGCGAGCTTCGTCTAAACGCCATTTCTGACTACATCAAGCCGGAATTGTACAGAACTGTCTTTCTCTGTCGCTATGGGTCATGACAAGTTTATTGAACTTCCTACATGGGCTCCCTTGTGATCGGTGCAGCCTCTATAATGCCGATGGAACTCGTCCGAGGATACGCACGAGCCAATCTTTGAGCCTTTAAAACTCCCTGACTGGGCTGTTTCCCGACCTAATAGTGCCAGACATGGTATACGAGGGGGACTCAAATTCAGTGGGGAGTCTCAGAAACCATCTTTATCGTGAACTGTGCCTTTAATCATCCGTAGTAATGTTATTTGACAAGGTTTTATATGCTATGAGAGTTACCAGAGTGGCCCTGACTTCTGTTAGAAAGAAGTAAAACGAACTTTCGACTTTTCAGGATTAGAAGCCAAGGATTCGAGGGGGACGATACATTCGTGCGATTCGAACTGCGCGCGGCTAAATGCGCGGCGAAATTCATAGCGATTTTGACGACTCTAGCGCCTATTGGGCCCAAATTTTTACGTATAGTAGATTAGTGGAATCAGCTGACCCTACCCAGCTATTCTACTTCAAATTTGTGCCCCAATAGTAGGCGACAGAGTCGTTCGAATTGCCACGAATTTCGCCGCGCAATTTGTCGCGCGTAGCTCGAATCGCCCGAATGTACAAATACCCAGGATTCCATGTGAGAACCTTCGTGAAAATTACCGCAATTGTGGTACTGCGCTTAATCATGCAGCCTGATGCAATGCTCAACCGCATGGAATGTGCCACTACGACAGAGATTTCGTTTGTTATCGTAAAAGTGCAAATTCCCGCAGCTCATTATAGCATTCAGGTCACCCTGATGGGAATTTCAATAATACATTCGGCATTTCACCCACTCCCTCTGCAGCAAAGTTCTTAGACAACATGCTGCGCCTGCCGCGCCGCAACAACCACCTTGTGGGCGTCTGCACTCTCTCACCGAACAATGGTCAGTGGTATTGGGATTGAGGCCGCTGAAACTTCTCTCAGGGTAATTTGCAATAATATTGACATAACTGCCATAGTAATGATCAACAATAATCGGTAGCTTATAAGAGCCTATAATACCTCGGTAATAATCTGAAATCAATTGAGTGAAGTCTCACAGGCTTCATTCTAAGGCCATCTAGCGAATTAAGTTTTTCAGTAAAATTCCTTACCGCGCTTCCGACACTTTTCAAAACTCGCTCGAAGATTTCAGTTGCTGTGATGGCAGGTGTAGTGGCTTCTGCGGAATGGATAGATACTCTCTGTTTGGGAGTAGTATGTGTACTTTTAGACCTGAAACGAATACTACAGTAAGTATAGAAAAGTGGATGCGCTGGTACAGCTTATCAGCCTTCTATACTTTTTTTTATTCATGATCTGTACTCTAAAAACTCAACTAGTGGGTTTGTACTCATTATCGTGCACTTTCAATGGAGTATTTGTGGTTGGCGTGAAGAATTCTGGCTCTTCACGTAAGCTAAGGACTTCATTGGCGATTTCGATGGGAATGACTTTGGTTGAACTTGAATTTTCAATTAAACCAGTTGACGAACGAGTACTCTGAAAATGGAGTGACTTTTTTCACGGCATGAAACGCTTTTATGTTCTGCTTTTGACAATTCAATGCGAGCTATTTTTCCTCAACCTACAGTTTGAAAATTTTTTGGCAGCTCCTAGAGCGTCACGATGATAAAAAAGGACGATGAAACCTCACCGTCCGGTCGCTTTCGCAAACTCTAGCCTCTTCAACATCTTTCAGAAAACGCTCTTTCAGCAGCTGCAGATCTTCTGGCCTGAATATGTGACATATTCACATAGAGAAGTGAAAGTATGATAAATAAAGTCCTTCTGGTGCTGATTAATCTCTTTTTTGGGGTGCGCCCCGCGCTCAACATTCATTCAGAATCGCGGTGACCTTTTGGATGCATTTGTGGCTTATTCAATAGCTGGCTATGGCTAGCCATATACAAGTATACGCTTTTATCCTCCCAAACATATCTGTAACCAATTCAACAGCCTGGGAGAGATGCACGGCTCGATTGCCCAAAAAGGGTACCGTTCGGGATTTGATTCTCGTACCCCTTGAGTGATGGCGCGCCACCCGGCGCTGCGTCATCTTCCCAAGAAATCGAGTCAAAAATTGTTTGACTTTCATGCCCAATCTCTTAAATAAGCATAGAAGGAATGAAATGGAAGTTCCAGGCCCCATAAGGTATTGTTCCACGGATTACCTACTCGGACTGAACGTAGGGGCGGAAAAAGGGGAGCCGGAATTCAAAATCCCAGGGTTCGGCTTGAATAGTGGTGAACCCTTTTTATTATTTAACACAAGTTAATGTCAACGGTGTTGCCAATATGAGCGGTAATACAGTACGTTACAGTAATCGACTGGATAATCACCTGGTAAATTTGACGGTATAATTCTAAGACGTCGCAACTTTGTCATTTTTCCCAAGTTGTTAACAAAATCCTCGGAAGGTGATAATTTGATTGATAAGTGGTTCTACCCACTCCTCTCAAACCACCCAAGCTCATTACGCCACCGCCTCTCGTACGCCATCTTGAAAAAGGCATTACTATAATCTATACGTGTCATCGGACACCCTTTCACTGGTATACACGGAACACGACCAACTAATTACAGTTTCTCACCCGTAGACGTTTGCGCTTTCACCAGCGATTCGTTGCATTTCCGGCACGAATCCATCGGCACTAACGCTTACGACGTAGATTTTTACTCCTGATATAAGAAGGAAACTCAAAAAACTGACATGAAACATGAAACAGCGAAGAAGAGACTTTTGAAGAAGTTTCACTTCGATGAGAAAATGATTATTGAACGTTCCAACCTCTAAGAAGCCGTAAATGTTCAGATGGCTTTAGTGGATCGTCAATCGACAACCCATCAGTGAAAAGGGCAACAATTTTGCTGGCGTTTCTTCTGAATAAAGAAAAAATAAAGGCGGAATAAACAAAAATGTGAAAAACTAATGAATTCTTTATTTTTTTTTACTCTCTAACAGGGAACTGAATGCACTAAATGAAGCTTCAAGTATTTAGTTCCATGAGTAGCTGCTTCTAGTCTTCAACTTCAGGCTTTTAGCATCAGCTACTCTGCTCAAAAAGATCATGAATTGGTGAAATACATTCATAATTGCTACAGGTTGGAGGTGAATGATTACCAGTTAAGAGGATATGAGTGAATATGCAGAGCTTTTCTGAGAATAAACCCAACTTGTTGAGAAATGGGCAGGCCATGTTTAAAACGGATTTTTTTCATGGAATTCAAAAAAAAAACACCACGTAGTTTCGAAATGACAAGTACAACTGTAGCCTGGTTTGCCTCTGTCTACTCCTCTGTTCAAAGTTATCTGAGAAACTTTTGAAAGATTGTGAGGTACGTTTTCCCGTCACTTAACTGGAACTGACCTTGCACCTCGGTCCTCGTTGAAAAGTTCGTCTTCAGCTCGTCTCAGTGCATATCCCGTTCTAGTCACACCTGACTGGAATGACATTTCCCGAAGGTGACGTTCAACGTCACCCTTGTCGTTGTAAGTATCGAGACTGAATTCGGTCAGTGGATAGCCAGCATATCTAGGAAGTATTTTTCACGTTGTTGGCAGTAGTAGGTACAGTAAAGTAGAGCTTACTGTATCGTGCTTAACCGTACAGCATCCTTAGCAATTGGTAATGCATCTGTTAGGGAGACAGTCCATCGAACTTGTTCGTTGTAGATTTCCTCTATACTTCCAGAGGTGTCCAGAACGAATGCTATGTCCAAAACAGGTGGGCAAATCTCTGGAATGAGGTACGGATGGTCAACACCACCAGGTCATGGACGTACTAGTAAACCAACCATCATCTTGTTGTGCCAGGGCCAATTGAAACAGTGAAAATGAAAGGCACAACAATAGTAACTTATGGTGCATAGCTGAAAGTGAATGATATCTCGCAGTTACGACGAAAGTAGTCATTAAGACATATAAGAATATCATGAGCTTGGAAGATTCCAAGGAGAGCTCGTAGTCAACAACATTAGAATTCTACATTTTTTCGGTTTCAGTTTGAAGAGGTAAAAATGCTTAAAAGGTCCTTAGGCTGCTATCATTATCAAAGACGAGCCGTCTTTAGGAATAAACTTGACTGGACGAGATTCAATCTGAGGGAAATGAAAAAAAACCAACAAAGCCTCCAGTTATTGCAGTAGACCCCGTACTGCAGTCAGGTCAGTACTTTGGAGTAAATCTACAAAAGAGTATCTGCATCTCCAGGAGTCTGCACTTTGCAGCCTCCTACTGTTTTGAGTAGGACCTCATGGAATTGAAGCTGTGTTTTGACTTGATGTTTTGTTAACTGCTGTTTTAACGCCGCAGTGGGCGGAGTGAAAGTCTCACAAGGTTGGCGATTTGTGGGCAAAACTCCAGTCTTGGACGAGACTTGAACCCGTACTTGTCCTTTCCAGGGACCGTGAAGCTTTGTTTACAAAATTGACTTTTATGAAAACATGGTTATTAGCTCGACAATAGCCACGGAATGGGGCTCTATTGAGATTTTCAGGAATCAAAGTGGTCGAAGTGGAGGGTTCCAAAGGTTATCAAAGCAGTAGTCGACTCAGCCTTTGAAAAATAAAGTTGTAGACCATTTAGAACATTTCTCTTAAGAAAGGAATATTATGTGGAGGTTCAAAGAGATGAAGTTTGGTTGTATACAGTAACCTTCAAAAAATATGGCAAAGCTTATGGTAAAAGTGGGAGGGCGCTAAAGGGTCGTAGGGTGGATCTAAATATTACGTGGCATCTACCGCCTCCATAGCAAGTCCTCAACTTGCTTTTCATCGGATCCTAATGAAAAGCTATACGAAAAGAAGAAAACAGTTGAGGTCTGGATGAGAGAAGGACACGTTTTTGAGCGACCCCCCGATTTAAGCCACTAACTACCATCCAGTTTTACTGCAGTTTTTGGGGACCCCTTCTAACTGAAGCTGTATTGGGCTTGAAGGCCTGTTTTTTCTCAAAACACTAATCTGTCAGAGGCTGATTACATTGCCTTTGGAATATTTAATTATAGTCATTTACTGCTGGGTATTATCTATAGGTTAGTGTTAGTGTTAGTTTGGGATTATTTCAGATCGACTCAACTGAAACCTCACCCTAGCTTCTGCGACGCTCCACTTAGGAAAGGTTTGTAACATAGAAGGGCCCTGATCCGCATTTTTTTCACTTTATCCAGTATATGGTTCGGTAAAACCACATTCTGTACAGCTCATAGTAGCTAGTTTAACAATTGGGCTTCTCGCTGATTCCTGACGGACCCACTTAATCAAACCTGGTATTCAGGGAGCTCCTGTTGGAGAAGGGGTGCCTCAACAAGAAAGAGAGTCGTATGTTCGAGGGTTCTGGACTGGCTGCATGGTACCGTTTCACTATGAAAGGGTAAAAGAATATATAAAAATGTATTATTAATAGAAGACAAAAGTAAGTAGGAACAGGAACACGGAAAGGTGTGGAACACGAATAAACTTGGAGCTTTTGTATGAACTAGGTCACAGAGGCGATTTCGGCTGAGTTGCATATCGGAGTTCGACATCGTTAGCCGAAGATGGAAATCAAGACGAATTAGGACAACTTCCATATAGATGTAACCATTAACTTTTTGACAATACTAGAAACAGGTTACAATCATAGCGTAGGGTAATGAGAAAAGGCTAGTAAAGCCCCCGTAAAAAGAAGGATAGCACGGAATATCCCTTCCAACGTCATTTAATCGAAAGAATTGTGTTTTTTTTTCTGGAAAATCAAAACTGTACATAGAAGGAAATTGATAGAGCGTGGCGTTTAAGATCGAAAATTAGTTGGCCATTCACTTTATTGTGCACTTACACGAGGACTTTGACTGAAAGGTAAAAGGGCTACGTTACCGCATCATCTACCACTTCCGATTACTGAAGTAAAAAGACTTCTCCCTGTGAAAATCAAACGGGGAAGATCAGCACGATATGAGATCTTCTGATAATGTGAACCACCTCCCTTTCTTATGCAATCAAAGTTGAAGCATGCCCATGAAGCGGTCGTGACCAGTTCCTCCCAGTATTGGCTGGAGCACCACAAGAGGATCATTTCTCGCTATGAACAGTCCTTGTAAAATTAGGTGCTTAGACGGAATTCTGACCCTTATGGTAAGGAAATCTTACCAAGCATGTTGTTTGAGGTTAATTTAGTATGCTATTCACTACAATCCAAGAGCGAGCACTTCTTGTTCGGATTCTACAGCTGACGCAAGATGTGCATTACGACGAAGCTGCGGAGTTGAAGGCGTAGTTCACGATAATTTCGAGGTACTCGTTTTTATTCGAAAAGTGGAAGTATAGTTTGGGGAATTCGTCAATTTCGAGAAAAATATAGCTCCTCAAAAGTAGAGAAAATAGAGTTTGGACGAGTTTGCCACGACGGGAATAACATGGAAATTCGGACGAGATTTCAGTTATTGCAATTGCACAGAGAGCTGACTACATCAAGTCTGAACTGCACAGAACTGTCTTTCACTGTCGCTAAGGGTCATAACAAGTTGTTTGAGCTCCCTACATGGGTTCCCTTGTGATCGGTGCAGTCTCTATAATACCGGTGAAACTCATCCGAGGATACACACAGGCCAATCTTTGAGCCTTTATAATTCCCTAAGTTGGCCATTTTCCGTTCAACAATGCCAGATATGGTATATGCGGGGACCTCAAATTCATCTTGTAGGCGAATCTCAGAAACCATTTTTATCGTGAACTGTGCCTTTAAAGCGATATTGGCGCCGCCAGACTTCCACAAACCACAATTCATTGCGTATTTTCAACTTTAGTTTATTACATAGCGAAATAGTCTATAAATGTCGACAACCGACCTTCTTTTACTGTCTGCCCATTTCTAGGTTTCCGACTGCAATTTTCATCTTATTTCTCCCGACATTTAATTCATGCGGAAAATTTTTCTAATCTATCCGACCTCCGTCAAGAAGTATGCTCTGATGAGGAACTAGACCTTTTATGTTGTGCATTTTAGAAGTGGATCAGTAGAGGTTACTTGGAATGCTCAAGACGGATAAACAGTAAAACTGAGGAAAGTTTAGAAAAATTACAAGTTTTTAGGAAGAACTACTTCAAACGACAACATTGCAAACGAGAACCGAAATTAGCGAAATAAGTAGTTATCCCAGTCGCTAGAAGTAGTTGAGGATTCCTGAGCGTCTCTTCATTTATTGTCTAGTTTTCGGAAGTCGTATAACTGGATACAGAAAGCTGGAAGTTCTGAGTTGAACGGATTTGACTCCTCTGCGGACTAGTAGGGACTAATCGACCATATACGCAGTCACGATGCGATGGATTCTTGATTGCATGTCGTATAATAGAATAAATGCTAATAGTTCATGGTAAGGTTCATTCCGCTAGCATTAAAAGAATGGCCGTCTGAGGAGGATGAGGATGATTTATTTTAGACAAAGAGGCCGTTTCAATCGTTTTACACTTCAGAACGACATTCCGTCGACACGGTCCATACGACGCTCATGCTCTTCTTCATTACTCATTTCGTTAGAAGGTACTATCAACCTACAAGGCTTGATATATAGTACGCTCTAATCTATCTGAGTATTCACGTGGACACACATTGCTAACATCTATACCGTATTCATCACAATAGTTAATTTTAGGCTAGTATTACACCAATAATTCTGCTTACAGCTGCTCTTATCTCTTCAACATTTTCATTTTGTTACCATCTTTTTTATTCTGGTTTTATATTTGAATCACATTTTTTAAACTGGTTTACATATCTGTATAACTTTTTCATCTTACTATTACCTACTCCATTCTTCGCTAACCCACTCTCGGATGATCCTCAGGGGTTAGCGAGAAACATGATTGGTTTGTTTAATAGGTGAAACGAATCCTGTATTTGTTTCCTTTGTTTTCATTATCTTTTTGTTTCTATCTTCATAGATACTAATGCTTACTAGAACTTCTACATTATTGAGTTCTTCCTCAATTCAACATAGTAAAGATAATGGAGTGCTGGTAAAGGGCTTGTTTAGATACATCTGGAAGGTAAGGACGCATCTAGTATTGCGCATTACCAAATAATAATGAATAAAATTATCAGATTTCCAGGCAATGTACTTGGCAAATAGGGAGGAAAAAAGACAGAAGAACGAAGTATTGGGGCTGACAGCTAAACAGTAAATATAATAATTACGGTAGAATATTTCAGAATGCTCTGCCGTACAGGTTTGTTATGATGGAACCGTTTATCAGGCCGACATTTCGGCTAACTCGTCGTCTTCAAGGACCTGAAAGTAGTTTTGAGCTCTTGGTCTGTGGCTTACCTGACCAAGCGCCCAAACGCACTAGGCCAGTTACAATTACTCCCAGAAACTCAAACAGCGAAACATCCCTGCCGAGAAACCAACCTTCTGCGGTTCCACCAGCGTTGTCTTTCCACTCTATTTCTTATTCTTTCTTCTTTGAGCCTTTATAATTCCCTATTCGCTATTACATATCTGTATAACTTGAAAAAAAAGAAATTACTTGAAAATTACGGTAGATTTTAATGTTTCTTCAGAAGTCGACAACTAAGGCTTCTGCAAATTCTATAGATATTTACTTTATTTAGTAGCATGTGCAGACAGCACATGAGCAAATATTGCATGAATCACATCACATAATTCAATAATGCTAGTTAAAATCGAAGTCGATAAGGTTGATCTTTTCCAAAACGTTCTGGAGAGTCTCCTCAGCAGGTATTTTTCAAAGGCACACTTCGCGATAAGAACGGTTTCTGATATTCCCGCACAGGACGAATGCGAGGCCCCGCGTATACCATATCTGGCACTATTAGTTCGGAAAACGGCTTAGTTAGGGAGTTATAAAGGCTCAAAGATTTTCCCGTGTGTATCCTCGGACGAGTTTCACCAGCATTTTAGAGGCTGCACTGATCACAAGGGAATCCATGTAGGAAGTTCAAACAACTTGTCGTGACCCATAGCGACAGTGAAAGACAGTTCTGTACAGTTCTGACTTGATGTAGTCAGCTCTTTGTGCAATTGCAATGATTGGAAACTCGTCCGAATACCCTTCCCTGTTATGTCCGTCATGGCAATCTCGTCCAACTCTTTTTTATCTTCTTTTGAGGAGCCACATTTTTCTCGAAATCGGCGAATTCTCTCGCTTTCTTCACTACCAATGAACTATTCCCAAACTATACTTCCGCTTTTCGATTAAAAACGGGTACCTCAAAATTATCGCGAGCTTACCTTTGAATATAAATATTTCAGAAAGATTCAGCCTGCATTACCGCTCCACTCCAGTCGTCCCGCAATCGACTTCCATTTAGAATAGGAGTAGGGTGTTGAATGGGCCCGTACATACAATGACTTGCGGTGATTTGGTAACATACCCGTCTGGGAGGATAAAAGCACTGCTTGTACAATGGGTGGCCAGATAGAAGTTATTCCTGACAAAGTACGGTACTGAGTTCTGTATAGAGGCTGTTTTTGAGGTGTTCCGTCCGCTCGAGGCCTGCTTAGCATGGCGCTGAAGACCTGGATACCACAAAGTAATCATTATTCATCGTTTGAAGGGATTTGGCTATTTGTCGCTGATGAATCGAGTCAGGTCTCTTAAAAATTATCAAAAATTAGACGAAAAGGCTTAGCTATGTTCTACTGGTAAGTACATACTGTTCCGACTGAAAAGTGCATTTAAAAAAATCTTTCTGTAAGCACATAACATTGGATTAATATTTATTCTCGTCAAGGTTTATAGAGCATCTGTGATCCTCATCAAAACCCAAACGTCTTCTGAAAAAGTAATCCTCCGTTCCCGATAGGCCAGAGAAAGAGCATGTTAAATATAGAAAAGTAAAAATCACCGATCATGTTGATTAGATGTTGTACAATAGAATCTGTCTAGACGGCGGTTATGATTAGATCATGTAAACAATCAAATCGATTTTTGATTAGAATAAACTGAGATTTACGTTTTGAAACTTTGAAGTGTTGAGCATTGTCATGAGTAAGTAATTTGGTAAATACATGAAAATACAGGTAGAGAAAAGTTGGCAAGCATGAAAGGAGAAGAAGCGGTGGTAAAGAAAAGGGCGGGGGGTGGTTTTAGGGGTTTGTCGCGGATGATTGGTCTCTCGCATCACCTCACCAGTACCGGAGGATAAGAATTAGGAGATGAATAGGCGGTTGAAGGCCATTACTTCTATTCATACACAAGGAAAGAACGAAGAGCACCGTCATCATGATTGGTGCTAGTCCTGTCCGGTATCCCGGCCATATTCACAGGAAACACATTAGACGCCGTCAATTGAGATGAATTCTTCCAATTGGTAGTGGCTCAAGAAATGCGCCCAGTCGACATCTTTCGCTCTGAAATATCCTGATTTGAAGAAGAAAGAGAGTGTGTTAGGAAAGCTTGTTAAATACATGCATAAGGGATCATGCTGGAGGGATAGTGGTGGAAATGTAGAGGCAGCAATACTTGCCCACACGCAAAGTGTGCATATTGATCGATCGGTGAGACCAATCAAAAGGGTCACACTCGGCGGTTTGCGAAGTTTGCTTTACATCTAACGAAGAGGTGGGAAAGAAGTAGGTGCAGAATATTCTACAGTATCTTGGAAGACGCCAATCTCAGGTGGTTTCTTTGCGAATCTCAAAATGCACCGAGAAGATGATGTGGGCAGGATTACTTCACTTGTGCGACTCTTATTAATTACAGGATCCAGATGACGTTATCAAAGTGTACACAATAAAAATCATAGTGGATGTGTGGAAGTGTACTGTAGAATGTTTCACCAAAACTGAGGCGAACTGAAATTATTGTGCAATTAGTTAGCACCAAAACAAATCTGTTATCTGTACTCACATTTGCAGTTTGGAGACGGTACTTTGTGTACAGAATGCGTCGGTCTTATAATGACACGATTTATGGCAGACCAATTTACAATCTGAAAGATTTTTACTATAAGTATGGCGATAGTCATTTGAATTTTATCCAGAGCGTTGGTCATTAGAATCGGTTGGAGTGTCGGTGATTGGCGGGTGTGGTGCGCTGGGACGAGATCGTCGTGTCGAGGCGAGAGAGACGCCGCACGCGAAGGGATGTAACAGAATGCAGAAGCAAGTAGGAAATTCAGGAACAAAAGAACTAACAAAAGAATCATGCCATAAGTTACAATCATAGCGATTGAGCCGTATGAGGAGCGCTAGAACTGTTACGACGAGGCAAATGATCCGCGACAGCCGCGTGCGGCGGATCGATTACACAAAACCGTTCCTACTGCCCGTCTCTCGCGATTGAGCAGCCGTCGCCTATGGCCAAATTAAAGTTCTTGCGCAATGTCTCCTTTTTTTCAATTCTACGGCCCCTTTGCTTAGCACTCAACGAGCACCTAATTTGCAATCTAAACTGGTAACTACTCGTGCAGCGATCGCTCGAAATTCTTTCAAAAAATTTTACAGGCAACGCTCACCTCGACATTGATATGCCTGTTTGGCAAAACTAGACTTTATCCGTTGCTGACAGACGTTGCAGTTGATACCCCTGAAAGCGAGATTACGATTTCAGAAAATTTCCTCGAACTGATAGGCAGAAATGGGATGGGAAAAATGGGACAACTCGAGCCTTATTTCCACCGAGCTTTACCGTATGAATTTAAAAAAAAAAAACTTACTGATAAATTGTAATTAACATCACAGTACAGAACGTTGCATTTAAATCAATAATCAATTCTAACAAGGTGAGCCATAACAAAGTCGCAACATTACTACATAGAGCGGATAAGTCGACACGATCACGCGGGACGATCTTACTGATTGTTTACCAATCACAGTAGGATATGTCAGTGGCTGCTTTCATAGTTCACGATTTGGCCCGCGAGTGACCGATCGAGCGATTGGGGCGCGCTTGGCCCTTGTTTACAACTGAATCTTGATCGATACCGCGGGCAAGCTCGCCCCAATCGCTCGATCCGTCGGTCGGTCAGTCGCTCGCTTGCTGGCCATGTCGTGGACTATGAAAGCAGCCAATGGGCGTGCCCCTGACACAATGCAATTGATCATGTAGTAAAGCTCGACCATAATTCCATCAGTCCTGACTTGGAGGTGTACGACAGGTCTTTGTAGTCGTAAGGAGCCTGGGACTGCAACTGGTAGCCACAAATGGTTTTCCCTAACCTTGAGAATTAGGGCCACACGGAAACCAATATGAGAACCCTTGATATGGGCGTAATAAGGGTGCTTCTAAAATGAATTTTAATGAACTAGCTTTATTAATAACCACATACCCTCGAATTTTTACTGCAACAAATGTGTGCTCGTTGTAGATGTGCAACTTTTTGCCCCGTCGCATGAGCCTTGATGCTGCTGGCTCACTTAACATTGACGGTGGAATGAGGAAGTATCTGGAAGAATATAATAATTGACATTTTACAAGTATATCAAGATTGTCAGAGGGAAGCAATAGACAAGAGCACCACATCCAAAGGACCCCAACAAAGCCTAACGAGCGCCATACGAATATTCGTCCTATATAAAATCTGCACGAGGGCGTGGGTCAGGAGGCATCATCAAGGTCACTATGTGGTGCCGCCTCCGACTAATTGTGTCAGGACCCATTATATTTCAACATAAAGGATAAGAGATAAATTTCGGAACGTTAATTAATCCCGTCTAAGGAATTCGATACGCAACCGACTTCCATTCAGAATCGTAGTGACGTATTGAATGTGTATGCGGCCTATAAAATGACTTGCGAAAGTTAGCCAATGTACGAGTCAGTGCTTTTATCCTCCCACACGAGTGTGCTCCACCCCTATATTTCAGACCTGTGTAAAGAATTTGTAATCAACTGAGAATCCTCTCAACCCGTAGAGCTCACCAAGCGCTCGTTTCTACAAAAGTTTCGGAGCACGGGTAGCCTGTAGCCTCCCAAAACAGATCCAGCAACATGACAGTCTAACGACCTAGTAACACCTAGTAACTGCTGAGGCCGGTCTTAGAGGATACTTCAGTACTGTCAAGCTATAGTCACTCGAAGAAGTGTCTGAAGAAGGATATGGTGAGGCAGCTTTCTGGGATTCACTGGGCTACCTTTACTGATCTCCTTGAATTTTGAAAAAAAAAGTTGATAGGGAACACTTACTTCAATTGTTTGTCATGTTCCAATTCGAGCACCAAAGTACTGTGTTGGTAGAGACTCTTGCTAGATTCACCAGATTTTCCTCCTACTGAATGGGTCTCATGGTATCGAGGCTCTCCACCAGGTGAACCTGAACGGCAGCCTTCATGCACACGATGCACAAGGATGCTTGGTTACATTACGAGCCCTAGACATGTCCTCATAATTGGGCTATGAGGCTCCTTACAACGAAAAGGATTGGGATGAAACCTGCGTATCGGGTCCTGCTTGGATCACGGCTGGGCGGTAAACTAACAGCCTCTTCGATTTCTGCTCCATGGAGGTCAACCGATCTCGATCTGTAAAAACTTTTAAAATATTTTTCTGCGGTCGAAAACTGACCCTATGGCTATCACCCCCCCCCCCCCNAAAAAAAAAAAAAAAAAAAAAAAAAGAAGAATCAAAAAAAACTGTACAATCAAACCTTTTCGTTATACTCCGCCTTCTACCACTGATGCGATCTCGCAGTTCTCCGAAGAATGACCGTTCCCGTTTTTCAGGAATACCATTCTTTTTATGTTTGTCTCTATCTGGAAACCCATTTTTTTATATTACAAGCAAGTAACTCGACGACATCCTTGTTCAAAATGAATGGCCTCTAGGATAACCTCGTCCTCGTTTTTCTAATGTGGATTCAGCTGATGGTGGGTGAGGTGGACGAGCGTGAAGGGTGGTTGTTGTAGTGGTGGCGACGGTGGTAGTGGGGGCGGTTGCGGTTGTTCGACTTGGAGCTGCTGCCTGGGTAGCAGTGGTGGCAGCTTGCTTCACGCTTTCCTGGAACATAAAACATACATGTCGGAGAGTCAGCTGTACTTTAGTTGTTTACATTTGACTACTGGTTCTCACGAAGTAAAACTACTCCCGAGTTGGTCCTGACAGGACTTTTGATAACGACGGATAACCAGAAGCAATGAAAATTTTCCCGAATGTTCAAAACCGATGAAATGAAGGCAATGCAAAGGAATAGCCAAATACTACACAGCATTCTCTTTTTTCATCGATTTCCAGAGTTCAAATGATTGACCCATGTGAACAGGGCTTTCTGGCACTTCTGGGTCCTTCACATCCTTTCCCTGCCCGGCTGGATGGGAGCTCTACAGTCTCTCAGACAATACCCGTGATGTTCAGGCTCCTTCAGCTTGATCATCCGCACTGCATAGGCTTATCTTCTCCTATATAGAACCACTTTTCACATTTCTTCGATCATTGAGATCCTCCTGAGAGATTCCCACCACACTTGCATACCACAACTGGGGGTGCGCTTCGTTGAGCGCGTCCGTCCAAACTAGGTCACGCCGCAGCCGTCGCATGCGGCGGGTTAGCCTGCGATCTTTGACAAACGTCGCAGTTGTCAGCGAGCATACGAAATGTGCTTGGTCCCTGACAGTCAGCCGATGAGAAGATAACACGGACAAATGCAAACCATTCGTTCCACCGACACTTGGTGGTACTGTAATGCCGTCACGAAACTTCAAATGGGGTGCGCCGCGCGCGATGTGGGCGGGGTGACCTACTTTCGACGGACGCGCGCAACGGACGTTCTCCCACAACTAGAGGTAAGGAGCGAAGTGGGAATGTAGGACTTAACACCTCACTTCAAAAAAATAACCAACAAAATGAAATCGAAGATTCATGTATGGGTTTTTCAGAGGTTCCAACCTCATATATCTATAACAAGGAACGGATTTAAAACCAAATTTATTTATTTGACAAATTCCCAAAAATAGATTACTTCCAGCTCACCCCAATGTGACCCATTTTTCCATCGTGATGGAACTGCTGATCAAGGATATGTTGAGTATGTGGATCCATGGCATTTTCCATAGAGCCGTGAACAGATTGTATCGTTGGTTTATCTTTTAACTGCTGAAATGTACTAGGCAGTAATGTACAGATGAGAGAGAAACAGCTACGGTGAGTGAAGAAGAACTCACCTGTGAGACCGTCTTAACGACTACAGTTGTGGTTTTCCTCGGAGTCATATCGAAAGACTCAAAGTTATCTGAAAATGTACTTATAACGATGGTAGCATTAGACAAGTTACTAGTTAAATTGGAACAAACCATGGGGATCGTATATTGCACGCCGTTGACTGGTTACCGTCTCTCGGAACTCGCTTCCTGTATTGTTCCGAATTTTCACTGTATCAACTATTTTGCCAGGAGTCATACTCTTCGGATCGTAGAAGTAGTCAAACTGCAAAACCATATGAGTAATCGTCCCAAATTAGCAAAAAAAAAGTCATTTGCAGTGTATGTTCGATATACAATGTTCCGGGTTTCTTATAGTGAAGCTTGGATTGAAGACGTATGCAGCGTGCAAAGCGCGCCTGCGATTGGTGGGTTTCCAACAACGACCAATCACAGATTCGTCGTTCATACGCTGCATGCTCTCTATCGAGTGCCAGCAATACGTTCACGGATTGAAAGAAGCTACATGACAGTAGTGGGGAGGCGGTCGTTTGGCGCGATCCCTCCCATCGCGCCGCCCACTCGACGCGGTTTGCGAGGTGGACAACTCGTCGAGGTGGTCGTGCATCCCACTGCCTATCCAGCGAATTGTGGACCTGCTTGTTCTGCCTATCAGCGTAGCGTCATTGATCGGGCTTCTATGAGCTGGATGGGCACTGGGTTGCTCGATAAACTGGACGAGTTGTTCAGCTCGCAAATAGCGTCGAATGGGCGGCGCGTTGGGAGGGATCGCGCCAAACGACATACACCCACAGTATGTAACATTTGCTCACAAAGAGAACTTGCGTGTTCGCATGAGTGCTTAACAAGGAAGCAATATTTTGAAATTTACCTGTACTGTAAGTTCACCAGTTGCTTCATCCTTTCTATACGGCCTCCCTTGCAGTTTCAGATGGTGCACGTGCTAGAAATTAAGAATCATGAAGTAAGAAAGGGGTTAATAGAAGCAAATAAATGAGGTTCCACGTTTATTATAGCGAAAGTGCAGACGGTGTCTGGGTGATTTAAGGTGATATAATGTCACATCATTGTATCAAATAAAACAAGTACTAAGCTGGTCGTAGAAAGCTCGTAGATCAAGTTGACTACATGGTTCGAAACAAAAAAAAAGGCTCATAAGCGGAACATTGAAAATTTCTTCTCCTGTGACTGAGCGCATGCTAACGCAAATTCCCTCTCAGAAACGATCTGACTCTTGCTACGACGCTCTTTCACTGTTTTAATAGTTTTTCAGGCTTTTCTGAATATTGTGGCGGAAAAGAAGTGAAGGAAGGTGGAGAAAAAGTTACCAGTAAGTTCATCTAACGAGAACTCCAATCGCACTCCTTGTTTCAGTTTAAAAATGGGGCAGAACGGTTCTGCCGCCGCTGGGCTAAAAACCCTGATAAGGTACTGTTCAGAGGGAACAGTATCTAGCTCTGAAGTCTCCCCTTCCCCCTTCTCCCTCTCTTAAGGGCAGGTGTTGTCCCACCCTCTAAAGGGACTTCCTCTGAGGATTTCTCGTGTCAAATCTAGCCGGGCTGATGTGATGTTGCAATGGTCTTCGAACAGTACATACCATTGACCTACCTCAGGTTTCCTCCTTATTTCTAAAAGATTTACTATGGCAAGCCCTAGGAAATTCTTATCATCATCGGCCGTGTTCTTCTGACTTGCATCATACACTTCGAAAAGGATTTCTTCTGAAGCGGGAGTTAAATCGCTGAAAATATTGTTCCATGAGAAGATGGAAATTGATCACTTGTTGTAAGGAAATGTTAAAATATATTTACAAATCATAAGATTCCTCCCAATAAGGGCAGGCATTGATCCCTTTTGTAGTTGTGAACTTTTGAGCTGGTTCGTCCATTTCTATGACAACAAATGGCTGCTGAACATCCGGGGCGGCTAAACAGTTCCAGTTCACGAACTTTTCTAAAATTGTAGTCGTAAACATTGAAGTTGCATATTTTTCTGTATCATCCAAGTATTCGCAAGAAGCTCAAAAACCTTCTCAGGTCTCATTTAAGGGCCCCAAGGAATATCGTAATGTTTTGTTTACAAGAGAAAATTCACATACATCCTCCCTTCGGACCACCCAAGGCACGAGCGCAAATCTGGAACCTGCCTCTGATGGGTGTTCGTTGCGCGCGTCCGTCGAAACTAGGTCACGCCGCAGCCGTCGCATGCGGCAGGTCAGCCCGCGACACTTGACGGATGTCGCAGTTGTCAGCGGGGCATACGAATTGCGCTTGGTCCTCGACAGTCAGCCAAAGAGAAGATAACACAAACAAATTCAAATCATTGGCTCCACCGACACTTGGTGGTGCTGTAATGTCGTCTAGAGACCTCAGTGGGGTGCGCTGCGCGCGAAATGAGAGGTGTGATCTACTTTCGACGGACGCGCGCGCAACGGACGTTCTCCGCCTCTGACACCTTGGCTACTTCAGCCGAGCTACTGTCGTATCGGATTTCGGAACAAGTCCAGGATTGACTGCGTTGGAATTCCTCCGCCATCGGAGCGCAATATTTTAAGGGAGTAGTAACCAACCTGGCCCTCTTCCCAAATGAGTTGCTTTCACAATTTGTACACGCAGTTTGTTCGGAGCAGCATTGTTGTTGATTGTGGGTGACATAATCTGAAACATGAAACTTATAGGGTATTCTCTGGAGAGTGGGTTTCGGTAACCAACATGAGTCTCATTGAGCTTTTTGAATATCTCAGGCACTTGAGCGGCAACAGCTAAATGTTCCCCTGACAGTCGTTTTGAATCAACACGAGGTGTCGGAGACGGATTCAGGACCGATGAAGCTGCAGAGTGATTCTGAAATTAGAAAGTTCAAGGATGGAGTGGTGTACATTGAAGAATTACGTGTCGAACGCAGTGGGTGCCAGAACTTCTTTCCGAATTTCACGGCAAGCGGCAAAGGTCACGCGGCGGCTAACCCATCCTCGCACTGTGAATCCAAACCTATCCCTTAATAGTAAAGTCGAAGTAAAGTCGTGGGGCGTTAATCGATCTCAACTGAGGGACGCACCCCCGCATCGGCTTTCATTCAGAATCGTAGTGACCTATTGAATGCGTGCATGGCCTTCACAATGACTTGCAGTGGCTAGCCGATGTACAAGTCAGTGCTTTTGTCTCCCCAGACCACTCTGGTACGAATTAATCGACCTTGGGAGGATAGACGGCTTGATCGGCCCAGCTGGATATCGATCCGGGATTCGAACCCGTGACCATGTGTGACAGGGCCTCATTTCTCGTTACACTACCTACTACATTTCAAAACCACACTGAGCTCCATTTGAGCAGTTTTTCGACAAAGCATTGCCCCACGTAGCCTTCTTGGGAAAATCTCGAAACCACCTAGACTTAGCCTCAAACAATGTTTTAGTCCCGTTCGGTATGTCCCCCCTCCCGTCGTAGAAAATAATAGAAAAATGAACAAACCTGATTACGATAGAAACTGTCATGTAATGTGTCCATGGTTTGATTATCGTCAAATCTCCAGTCATCAAGATTTGGCGACGCTGTTTCTGATAGGTTGATATTTGTAACTGCTGATAGTAAACATCTGCGAATCTTTTCTTCGACCAGTCCGAGGGAAACTTGTGATTGCTGAAAACGCTGCACAGTATGGAACGATTGACTTTTGCTTATTCATACTGATCATTACAGAAGATCAGCGTTAAAAGAAGGCCAGAAGGGGAGGGCCAGGGTTTACTGGTTGATCTTGATGATGTCATTAAAAACCCTACTTCAAGATGCTAACATAGAAAAGCAGTGAAAACGCTCAGCTCCTACGAGCCGCGGTGGGTGAGAAGAACTCCCTGTGCAAGAAGCTGAGATCAGGAAGAACTGAACATTCAATCGACTCACCCACCAAGGTTTTCTTTCCCTCATAAAGCTCTAAGGCTTAGTTTGAAAAAATCTAACCCGCTCTGCTAAGAAACGTTCCTTAGCATCATTACCGGCTCACCCATTCGACTACCCTTCTTCTCTGCGCTCACGCTTTCAGCGTTTAAGAGAAGCGCCGAACGGTCGTAACAGTAATTCGTTTTCCATTGATTCTGTTAGGAAAATCAGTGCAGATTTGAAACCATCTGAAAAACACTGACTGCACTGCTGTCCGCGTTCGTTAGTTCAATGTCCATTTCCGGCCTTCCATTGAAACATCCCATTAGAAAAAGTTGATTAGCGATACATGCAAATCGGCATTCTACCTGCAAGAGTATCGTTTTATTGAAATGATCTACCCATGCTTCCGTGTTGTTGTGCAAAAGCCATTTCATTCATTAAGGTTACTAATGGATATCGAACGATCCATAATAATTTGCCCATGCGTCCTGCGAGCTATGCTGTACACTCAAAAGACGATGGCGCCGCTGATTTCTTCGAATTGGGAGCTTTTGCTCCATCAAAGTGGTCCCATGGTTCAAGAGCATGAAGGGTTTACTAGTACAATGAAAGGAAAAATCTCGCTACCTTCACATATGCTATGAATCTCATGAGAGTGGAACAGTGGGTTGATTTATTTTATTTTTGAGAATGATTCAATCAATAACCATCTTAATAACACTAACCTCTCCACGAAGATCCACTATGTTGGCATCAAAATTGCTGACCAAAAGCCTCTCAGGGGTTCGCTGAGATGAAACGACTTTAAGGCATACACATGGTAGATGAATATTTGCTCTCAGGGTCTGAAATCAGTTGAACATCGAAGAAACCGCTTGAATAGATACTGTGCTGCAACTGGTAACTGTTACGAATTATCAATTCCAAAGTTTTTCAATCGTTTCCAACAAGAGTAGTACATTGATCTCTCAAATAATTGAAAATTTTCTATCTCTTTAGAAAGTCAGCCTTACGTGAACTTTCAGAGTCATTGCAGGACGAAGCGCTGCCACCTTTCGAAACTTTTTTGTTTGGTTTGCACTCATCAGGTAAGCACTTCTTGCATGTACTACAGTCGGCCCTTTTTTCAACAGTTTTTTTGCAGGACAATTAGGTAAATAAACAGTACTCTCAACCGTAGAATTATGTGGATTGTGTGAAGAACGAGTGCTGGTGTCGAGTGGCATGTCGCGCGGTGAAACAGCTGACTGAGACAACTAGCCAAGAGAGCGCGCCACGAGACAACTATATAGCTAGGAACTACCGCGCACCCAGTTCAACGCTATGCACTCCCAATCATGCCCCTTTTGAGCCGTGGCTCATGCTATGAATAGGAAGGACTGATTTCGTCGATATCCTTGCGAATAGTGATCAGAAAGTAAAATATCGAAAATGTTCGTTTATACTGACTTGCTTGCCATCGCTGGCGTTGTGTTGTAGAGTGACAAAGAGGGTTGTGTCATTTTGTCAGAATTTGATAGAAGGGGTACTTCTAATTATTGATATATATATGGTATATCCTCATTTCCGATCAATTGTAGGTAGAAGGATGAAGGATATAATTTTCAATCTCAATCGGTCCCGTTTTTGGGAGGTTCACCCTTCATCCTTCCATCTGTAACTGACCGAATTGAGAACGTTGTCAGTCGAATCGAAATTGTCGCTCAGCGGCGAGAGCGACACCGCACGCGAAGTACTATAGCAGAACGAAGCAGGAGCATTGCAGCGAGTAAAAAATACAGAAACAAAAGAAATAACAGTGGAATCATACTGAAAGTAAAAATCGCATATCGATCGAGCCGTATGAGGAATGCTGGAACTGCAATAACGGGGCAACTGTTCCGCAAATGCCGCGTGCGGCAAATCGATTACATGAAACCGATTCAACTGCCCGTTTCCCCTCGCATTCGGCTTCTATACGGAATCTTTGTAGCGTTTCGAATGCGTCTGTGGCCTATCCAAAGACTTCCAAAGACCAGATGATGTACATGCCAGTGTTTCACACTTCCAGACGAACCTGGTACCAAACGATCGGACCCGACCACTACATGGCCAAAGTTTCAGCTGGATTTCCAAGAAATCTCAACACACCCTGGTAACAATCGTGATCGAAATTAGAACGAAGTAAAAATGATAATTATAAGACTAACCAAATGTTCTCGAGGTCCATGCTCAACTCTGATGTTGCTGACCTTTGGCGGTGATTTTACTTGCCGATGGTCCCGAAATCCATCGAAAACTACCTCACATTCTGTCTGAAATCGACAAATATTCGGTTCAGTGAGGTCACATGGAGGTGTAGATTACAGATCCATGTGCCATCATAAAAGTATTACTGTGGAATAAGTACTCACAGGTCTGTTGACTTTTTTCGCGGCGTCATTTAGAGACTTTATCCATGCTTCCAAAGGTCCGGGTACTTTAAGATAGTTATTATATATCCAGGCTAACACTTCGTTCGTCCATTCGCTATTCGAGCTGTAATACTCGGGAATCCAATTAAAGTTATATATTTGTATCATTATTCATATTATTATAGTTCATGTTGGGTATTTTTTTTTTTGTAATTTTGAAAAAATGTTCTGTGATGAACGATGGCCGTGCACTATGGCTCAGAGAGTGCATTTGGTATTTACCCACTCGAAATATCGAGGTACTTGAGCATCTAAACATTTCTACCAACCTGAAAACTCTGACACTCGAGATGTATAAAGAAAACTTTAGTTAGGTACTTAGGGTGGTTTAAATAGAATTCACTCCACTTTTATATCAATCTAAGCTTTCGAAGTGCACTCCTTCAATTTTGTGGAAATCTGGAGGATTAGAGAATGACCACGGCTGTGTATTTTTGATTCCATACCATTTGAAAGCCCTATATCGAGTTCAAAAACTTCCGAAGACCATAAAATTGCATTTGAACACGGTTTTCAGGTTAATGGTTTGGGGACAAGAGTGACAAGAGTTGCGTTGTAACCACTGCTCACTCCTGTCTCCGATCGACTCACGAGTGGGGCGATTTCTGGCTAGTTGTCTTGTTCCAGTTTAGTTTGCTGGCTCGATGCACGTATGCAGTTCAATGATGCAACTGCCCGTTTATCAAAAATTTGTTGAATCGATTTTCATCAAATGCACACAGCAAATTCTAAGCCGATACAAAGCCTTATGTAGGGCCTGGCGCATATTTAACGCACAGCGGTGGGGGAGGGGTGTAGGGAAGGAAGTGGACGGATTCTCACGAAACTCGTCTCAAAGTATCTAAGTGCAAATTTCCGTCTTTCGTCATGAATTGTGGATTTGTCGTGTTTGTCGTGACTTGTACCCTGGGATAACACCACGTATGCGTGCGAATGATCATCAACTACGGGTGTGGTGCAGTAAGAACGAAATTGTCGCGTCGCCGCGAGACAGACGTCGCGCGGAAGGAGCGTAGCAAACTGCAGCCGCAAGTAAGACATAGAGGAACAATGGAACTAATAGTATAATAGAATCATGCCAAAAGTGATAATCGCATAGCGACTGAGTTGCATGAAGAACGCTAAAACTGTTATAACGAGGCAAATGGTTCGCGACAGCCGCGTGCGGCGGATCAATTACACAAAATCATTCCTACTGCCCGTCTCCCATCGACTACATTTTGAGAGGATGAGTGGTCCGTCACTTGGGACTTTTTTTTAGTTTTTTTTTGTATTGAGACCTCGGATGATATGGGTAATTAGAACGAGGATACGAATGAAGTAAGTGAAAAGCAATCACAAACAGGTCACCCGAACAGAAGTTGTTCATTTAAGGTTGTCAAGGATCTCAGCACCCATGGCGACTGGCACTTGGCATTGCCATAAGAAGATTGTAAGAAGACGAAGATACAATACAGTCGCTTAAACAAAGCTCTTCTAGTTCTCTTTTGGGCATCTACGTCTCCACCTTTGTACTGGATCCCGGACAACCCTACAATATTCAGGGCTGTCACACGGTTTCCGGTAACGGATGCTTCCTGCTAATCTATGACCTCGAAAATTACTCATCACACCAGGAACAGGCATCCACTTTATGTTTCTTGTCTACCTGTTACCCGGCTTCTTTTAACCCTTTGACGACAATGCGGATTTCAACGTGACGCGCCCATGGGACCGCGCTCCCTCTTTTCGCAGGCGACTGGCACCCACCGGTGTGTGGCAATGTCCCACGAAAGAATTCCTTCACTGGCTTACTGAATTTAGCAATTGCGTGAGAAACAAACAAGTATGGTGACACCCAAAATTGGGTGCCAACATCCCATGCGCCATTCGTAGTGGCACCCAGCGGTGGGTGCCATGTCGTCAAAGCGTTAAAAAATGTAGCGTTTGAAAGAAGTTGAGGAAGAAGTCAAGTCACTGTACTTGTTGCGTATTACAAGTTAAAATCGATGATTACAAGGACCCGATTCAGCATAAATCTGTGTGCCCCTTCCTACGAAAGTTACCGGTTGGATCGCTTCCTCTGAACAAAATTATTTCAACCAATTCATTGAGTGGGCAAGTTTCTTCTTGAAGTTAGAGGGATTGTTTGAGGCCTCTGAGCTCGCAACTATTCTAGGCCCATATTCCCGGTAGTAACCATGCACACGACGAATGGTCTTGTGCACAAAACTTTTGGAAAGAACTTTGCAAAAATCGGAAACGGAAAAAAAGAAAATCGATGTTTTGACATTGATTGACGAGCCTTACATTGAGGAACAGTTTACACTGAAGGCCCTTGAAAAAATGGTGAATTGCCGTTGAAAAAGTTCGATCACTTACCCATCAAGGCGGTTTGGCGCATTCTGAGCCGACGACAGAATGGTCTTCGAAGACTCGTCGGTGGTACCAGTGCCGAGGTGATTGAGAGCCATGTAGCACAAAAACGCCATCAGGCCCCAACACACGATCAGCCACATCATCTCTGCGCCCACCCAACCCAACACTGAAATTACTAGTATTATGACTGTGTTCATTACTATGAGAAGGAATTTATTCGTTTTAGCGGCATTTTACTTCTTCAAAGGACATGGGTGTCGAGGAAACAGTCTTCAGTGAAAAACCCACATATTGATTTATGCGCAAGAACAATTGATACTTGCATTCTAGACTTTGCAGAACATTCGTTTGCACCGTTTGCACGTTTATAGCGCAGGCCTGTAGGCTCATTTATGCGATTCGATAAACGCTGGATTTATACTACAGCATTTTTACCATACTGTAGTGATAAGGAAGCGTGGGAAAAGGCTTTGCTACCTTAGTTCCTCATTTATCCAACTGTGCTCTTGACTGTGCTCATTTGGAAAATGGGCAGTAGGAACGGTTTTCTGTAATCGATTCGCCGCGCGCGACAGTCGAAGACCACTCGCCTCGTTATTACAGCTCTAGCGTCCTTCATACAGCTCAAGATGCCATCCTTATTTTAGGCATGATTCTACTATTCGTTCCTTTGTCCCTGTATTTCTTATTTGCTGCTGCATTCCGCTACATTCGTTTGTGCACGGATTCCCTCTTGCCGCCGCGCGATAATTTCGTTCCTACTGCACCACACCCTGCTTATTCGATCCAAGAACTCCATTCTCGGCTTTTGTTAAAGCTCCCGAAGCTAGCGTCAAAACTTTTTATTCGAATCTACAAAAAAGGTTTCCCCTTGTAATACATGATATACATACATAGGAGGATTACTCCGCGACGACCTTAATGTTCGCTGTCTCTACTAAGATTGCAGAGCCTTTGCAAGCCAGACTCTAAGCAAGATAATCAGTTGCTAACGCTCGTACTATTTCCTCTTACCTCGACACCGTCTAGTAGTTAAAGGACAAAAATAAAAGATAAAGTTTTGGAATTGGAAGAAGTTAAGAAATTGAACTCGTTTTAGGGATACGCCCACGCATTCGACTTCTAGTCAGAATTGCAGTGGCGGATTGAATGCGTTTGTGGCTTATACAATGACTTGCGGTGGTCAGTCGATGTTCAAGACAGGCTTCTATCCTCCTTAACGAGTCTTGTACCAATTAACTGACCCCGGAAGGATGGACGGTTTGGTTGGCCTAGGCGTTTACCGATCTGGGATTCGAACCCGTGACGAAGTGTGTGTGTGAAGTGCGCCGCTTGCCACTACACGACCTCTGCCACCGCTTAGAAGTTTGGATAAGTTTTTGTGGCATTATTATGTGTGGAACGTAAGGGATAGGCTTCTGCAGACATATGGCCAAGTGGAGCACAACCCGTCTGGAGAACGTCCGTTGCGCGCGTCCGTCGAAAGTATCACTCCGCCCACTTCGCACGCGGTGTACCCCACTAAGGTCATCACGTTACAGTCCCACCCAGTGTCAGTGGAGCGAATAATATGCATTTGACCGTGTTATATTCTTTGTGAGCTGGCTGCTGTGGAGCAAGCGCAAATCGTATGCCCCATTGACAATTGCGACATCCGTCAAGTGTCGCGGGCTGACCGGCCGCGTGCGACGGCTGCGGCGTGAACTAGTTTCGACGGACGCGCGCGACGAAGCGCACCCCATCCGTCTTATCAGTTCACCTGCACCACCCACTCATGTGATCAGGATGATTATGGACCGGGACGTGCCAGGTTACTGCTGCTTTAAAAGTATGTCACCAAGCAGTAGTGACGCCTTGTGATCTACTTTGAGACCGGAACTCTTTTTTTTTTTTGAAGGTTCAAATATTTTTCTAGCTTCTAAGGGGCAGCATTTCTCTCTAGAGGGGCACCTCCTTTTAACATTCTCTTATGTTGTTCTTTTTTCTCTGTAAATACAAATTCGGATAGGAGAAGTGAAAATAGAGGGAAAGAGAAAGAGAAAGAGATGAGCGTTGAGGAAATGTACGCCTCATAACTGATGAAATTTTATCGATCTGAAGAATCGACCTGTAGGGACCATCAATGGTAGCAGAGTATACAAACGTATTTCTTACACAGTGACCCTGCTACTTCTTACATATTCAACCCAAACAGCTCCTCATCCTCAGTCCTACAGGCTAGTCTGCTACTGTTGTTTTAGTGCTCGCGTACTCGTCCTAAAAAATGGAAGGGAGGCTTCGATGAGCGCGAACCTCTTAACTCAGTTCTTTTCGTATTGCCGCCACTTTACATGGGGCACCAGTGGATGGATGTCATTATTTTGTTCCTTGAGTAGGTAGTTTAGTTAAGAAACAACCTTGTGATAGACATTTTGGGATTCATTTCCTCCGTATGATTCCAGTTACCTGACACAAAAGGGTTGACGGGTATAGTATTGTGGTCTGCTTGGCCATGGCTACTGAAGTATGCCCTAGGGCTTGGTAGTCAAGGCTGTGAAAAGGTTCTTGATATCATTGACTGGCAAGGAATCCCTGGGGAATAACTGTAGGGAGATTCATTATCTTCGGTGTTGTTACAATGACAAATTTGAGTTTTACTTTACTTTACCTTGGAAGAACTTCCGGAAACGAGAATTGAGTACAATACCAACGCAGAAAATGAATATAATAGCGGCGAACAGTGAATGCCTGGATTGATCAGTGGGCATTAAGTAAGATGGGAGTAATTTCAAAGAAGTAGCCTTCTCCAGACTGAATCTAACGAACACGTTTTCCCATGTGGAAACAATTGAGTCGTCACTAAATTCTGATGACGACCTGTTGACGGCTTTCTGCGATCTGAGAATACATCGGCGAGCCGAGCCAGGACGCTTCGGCATTAGATAGATTTGACGACGATGACGAATTTTTAGTTCTGATGACAGTATGTGACTGTTGTGGAATCAATCAATAATCCGGAACAGGTAAGTAAGGAGTAATATGAAGACAGTAACAAAGCGACGATCTCCAATTGGTTATTTGAGGAGGTGTCTACGAGGAGAACGCGCACATTTGCTGATCTCTCAAAGCTCGTTCTTGCCTCTCCACCCTCCATCCACCCCCTTGAAACAATAGCATTGTCAAACATTGCCACCACCTAACAGTCGTCTAGACTCACCAGCTTACTGGGCACAAATCAATGTTACCGTAACAACATAGAATTGAAGTAAACTACTTGTACAACATGGTATACTTGAAGGTTCATCACGCAAGAATAATCGAACCAAGTTGCTACATCTGCAAGAGCATCGGTGGCCTTTTTGGAACACAGAAATCACCAGCCAGTGTGATCTATACCAGTCAATCCTTCCGAACGCGCCATGCACTCCCCCACCGATCAATGTCAGTGAGCGTTGGTGGTGCAATCTTTGCCTGCCAAATCTTAGCCGATATCGTAATCAGACTCCGATCGGACCGAACACTCAGCCGCTGAGCTTGGCTGAGCAGCAATCGATCCGCTGAACAAAGCTGTGGCCAAGTGAAACTTCTAAAAGCTGAGTTTTCAAATTAATTAGTGGAATTCTACAGAAAACGGGACTGGCTCATAGAAGAGAACAGAGGGTCATTACTGGAATATTCAGCAGGAGGAAGTTTCCTCTTGGATGCATATCAAACAAGGAGGGCTCCAAGACAAAAGGGTAGCTTAAAAAGATGACATAAAGCGGTGCAGGGCTCTCTGAGTTCTCAGAAAGTACACTTGAAAGCTTTCCGACATGAATTTGATTAAGAGGGTCCACATCTGGTTACCTTCTATGGCAAGTAGCTTGACAATCGAACCTAATAATGTTCTTTGAGTTGCTCCTACTTTTAGAATGCGAATTTCCAACGGTTTTTCCTCGGTAAGTTTGACAGGTATGCAACCTTCATTGATAAACTGTAGTCCCCATGGAGTATGTACTCTGATTGCTGGCCCAAACTCTCATGGAAACGCGGTTCTTGGGGCTCAAAAGTAGTTGTAACCATTTATGGATAACACTTCTTTGACAAGGTCTCTTTGACAAATGTGTTGAAAGATCAGACTTTCTCACTTCAGCAAAAATAAAAGTAAAGTAAAAAAGTTCTAGGAAGTTTGTGTAGCAGCGACTCAGAAACATCAATGGTCTGGACCAACATACCAAATTCAGTCCTCACTCCCATTGATCTAAAGGGGCAAATATTTTTTGCTAAGGTTGGACTCTAACGATAAGATGCACACTATAAAAAATATTTGCTTCCCGATGTCTATAGATTTTTCATCAAAAAAGTCGAGGTAAGCCAAAATGCAGTTATTGTTAAAGTGAGATTACTGTTTGCTAAATTTATTCGAATAATTATTATTCAGCAATTCGGTCTGTTGCAAGGATTACTGATAGAACATTGAACTGAGTAGGTCTGAGGTCTCGTGCTTCTAGGATGACTAACTCGCTCAAGTAGCTCAGTAACTTCAAACTATCTAACTCTAAGATTTTTTGATCGATTGAAAGTATCGAAAGTACTGACATACGGAATAATCTGCCAAAGGTGTGAAGGAAAATCCGTGAAGATTTCGAAAGCAAGGCGGTCTCAACGAAAACTTTTCACAAGCCATAGCTGAGATCCCACCGAATCACTGAACTTTTTATTCTTTGAAAAATTTACCAGTCAAACGCAAGAGCGATTTTGATCGTCACTGAATGTCAATATTCAGCTGTCAATGAAAATCTCCGTGAGCATTTGCTTTCCGTTGAAAGGGATGTCAGCGAAAGAACCCTTTTTCTGTTCATAACACAGTAGACGCGGCGGTCGGGGTGCTTTTCGGAAACCGATCCGAATTCTTTAAAGATTAAGTGCGATTGGGTCAAAACGCTAAGTCTATCACTGGGGCCAGGGTTTTGATTGAATAGGAGAAGATTATGATTATGAGATTACCTGTAATGAACCGATTCGAAGACATGGTTAGTGGTCGGGTGGGAAACGACGGTCGACGAAGCCATTTGCCGATGTATCTTCATCCCCCCCCTCTTAACATTTTTCACTGTACAATCGATTATAGAGCAAATATTTAAAAAGGGTTGTTTGACGATTCGCATAATTCATCCTCTACGAGGGTATGTTCAGTGATGTATAAACACTGGTTCGTTTCTGGTGCGAAACATCCTTCTCCCAGTGATGCACTTTTACTCATGAACGAATTTCGCCAACTCTCTGTTTCAGCTCTCTGTCTCTGCTCCGATTCATGCTCCAGGGCCTCCACGGGCCTTTATCAAATTTGATACCGCCTTCATGGACGGTCCATCCTAGGTCCTCTTTCGAAAGACAGGACCAACAGGGTGAACTTAGAGTTTGGTGGGCCTTTTCCTCAACTTTCGACTCTTCTAACTTCTTAATATAAAGCTTACATCCAAAATCGATCGGAATTATCGACTATTGTATCAGTCATTCCTGAAGTGATTTTATGCTATGTTACAAAATCTCATATTACTTATATTATAACTTGCTACTGCTTATTACTTCGAATCATTACTACTGGTATTATAAAAAGAGTGTCTAATCATCTTACATGACAGCGAATATCGAGATGGGATATTTGGACGAGATGTTCAAATGTACGCGCTATTTCGTACATGTGACTGCGATAAGCTGCCTGCGTGCAAGATGTGGGTCCCGATGCGAATCATGCAACCTATACAGTTTTTACAGTGCTTAAAAACTCGTCCACTCGACTGTATACGTCGAGTAAACCTGTCTTAAGGCCTGATTGCACCCTATCTTGGCCACTTTTCAGCCCGACAGCGTTCCCTAGGCCATTTTTGAGGGTCACAGGTTCATCACCGAGAGAAATCATAGACCCGTTTTTCATGTCAACTGTACCTTTCATTGCTGGACAAAATAATGAGACAGTTAGTCAAAAGCAAACACATCACAGATGAATTTTCATGCATTCGGGACAGGATCTGGAGGTGTTCACTGTCATACCTCATCCTCCTACAGTACCCCTCAGACTCACCAGTTATTTGGTCCTGTCCCTTTAATTGCGATGATTTGTAAGGTACACTCTTTAATACTTTTGAAGGATTTTGTTATAAATCAGACTGGTACTCAAGGCCGAGTAATCGTATAGATTATGAGGCCACAAAACCAGTTTTTAACTGTTTCAGTGCTATTCTACTGCAGAACATGAGTTCTGGCGTCTTTCGAACACCAACAAATTCACTTTACTGCTACTAATTAGTTGGTAATGACTAGTAATGAGATAGCTTTCAGAGTCGACTTTGAAAAGAAACACTTCAAAGAGGATGTCTTTCTGCTGGGCTTTTGTTATCCTAAAAATAACTTAGCGGAAGCATTTGTAATTATTCTAGAAGTCTCTCCGAGGAGAGGAGGAAATGGGAAAACAATAGAAACGTATAGGAAATGTGGAAGCGAAGGAGTATGGGAAACAGAAAAATGGAGAAATCTTGAACTTCAGACAGCATCAGCATCAGCAGGATGTCTTTTTGCTTCAGAAACTTTAATATCAGCCGGTCATTAATTGTAATGTGTTTTTGTCGATTTATTCCAAACAGCTGACCCAATCAATACCCCCAGGGGTTTAAGGAGGTGGTGCGAGGGCGGAATTAGTTGTTGATCGGTCACTATCCTACACCAGAGTCATAGAAAACGGGAAAATATTGAAACGTAGCCTGTGTGTTGCCTCAGATACGCGACTAAAACTTTACTAGTAGGGAGTTTTCAATGGTTTTGATTTACAGTATATACTTGTAGCCTTAAGGTTTATATTTAGTATAGTAGTTGTAAGTTGTAAAAATGAAAGGCTCCAAAAGTTTAAGTCCAGAGGAATTCGATTGATCTATGATGGATCAGTATGACCCCTTAACCATTATAAAAGTATGTTACAAAGTATTTGACCCAGAAGACGTTTTCCAAGTTTGGTGGGAACCTGAGAACCGTTTTGAAGGACCATGCGACAGGGAAGGGAGGGAATGGGGTATGTGAGGTTCCCGGGTCACCTCCAGCCAAATGAGCACTTACCTTACTATTCAGCTATGTAGACGCACTGACGTTTGGGGCTTAGAGCCCAATAGGTCAACGAGCTGATGGCCCACTTGTAGATATTCACGGCATGGACGAGAATTTGGAAAGGAGGGAAAGAATACTTGACAGGGGAATGCAGAGAAGCAAGGGCAAGCTTGCAGACAGCGATCACTGAAGCGGCGAAGATTTCTCTCAGTCTAGAGGGACATATGGTTTCTAAGAAAATACGTCGAATTCTCATTTTTCCAACGTTGCAATACGTCGTGACTACAATAAATTTTATGTTTCAGCGTAGTTTATGAGCTTTGCACTGCATGTGCATTTTGAGAAGAACCCCGTAAGACTGCCAATTAAGAGAGCGAACTAGATGGAGCGGTTGTTAGTGCAGAGATACAGAATGTTTTTTTTTCAAAAAAAAGGACAATATCACGGCAATTTCCTTTGTCTCTTCATTAAAGGCACAGTTCACGATAAATTTGAGGTACCCGTTTCTATTCGAAAAGCGGAAGTATAGATTGGGAAAAGTTCATTGGTAGTGAAGAAAGCGAGAGTATTCGCCGATTTTCAAAAAAATATGGTTTCTCAAAATTAGTGAAAATGAAGATTTGGCAAGATTGCCATGACGGAAATAGCATGGAAGGGGTATTCGGACGAGATTTCAGTTGTTGCAAGCGTAAAGAGCTGACTACATCAAGCCAGAACTGTACAGAACTGTTTTTCACTGTTACTATGGGACATGACAAGTTGTTTGAACTTCCTACATGGATTACCTTGTGATCGGTGCAGCCTCTAAAATGTTGGTGAGACTCGTCCGAGGATTCACACGGGCCAGTCATTGAGCTTCCATAGCTCCCTAACTAGGCCGTTTTCCAACCCAATAGTGCCAGATATGGTATTCGCGGGGCCACAAATTTATCGTGTGGGGGAAACTCAGAAATAATTTTCAGTCGTGAGCTGAGCCTTTGAAGAATTTTCCCCATTTCATACTTTCCCTACGAGGCGGATTGATTTGAAGCTCTTTTCAGGGGTGTGGTAGTGTGTGTTCCATGGTTTCTTTCGAAAAATCATTTTTCGTCTGTTCCTAGTGTTTTTACACGAATATGCTTATGTAACAATTTAGTTATTTATTTAACAAATCGGATTGAAAACGAAGTGAATTTGTGGCGCAAATCGGAAGAAAAAGTTTTTTTTAGTCAGGTCTGGGATTGAAATTTTGGGAATTGAAATCCTGGAAGCAATGATACTAGATTGATAAAGAGATGTTTTCCATCTAGGAGGGAAAAAATCACCGGAACAGGGACATTTTACTTGAATCGTTATTCTGAGGGAAACCCTATGAGAATACACAGTAGTCCTGAGAGAAGAGGTAAAGTGAGTAATTCCGTTAGCCCAACATTTTTAAAAAGCTATAACAAAGGAAGTAGATGGTCGGAACATCCCCAGTGTCCACATGATGTTACTTGTATCGCTTTCCAAATCCAATTGTCTATTTTTTGCTATAGAAGCTTGGTGCAAGGCTGATTGCTAATCTCAGCTAGCCATTTCGCGTTTTGGAGTCCATCATCGACCAGCTGACTCAAAACCAATAAGATTTACTGAATTAGGTGAAGCATTACAATCTGCAACGCTGTAATCTGTCAAAAATCGAAGCAGGCAAACCGTCGGCAAGCTGGAAGGCGGATGTTTTTTTAGCGAAGTTTATTGCATTACAATGTTCTCCTTTCAAATTAACAGCTCTCCCAATTACATATTTGGAAGTATAGCTGTATTGCCATCAACGCTTTGAGCCACCAGGGAAAACTGGTAGCAGGTGACAAAGCACTAACGATGTCAAATGATATACCAAAGAATCAGAAGGTCTGTCAAATCATTACGAAGGCTAACATACTCGGAAGTAAGAGATAGTAATGTTCAGTAATATCGCCCCTTTTGGAAATTCATTTCAAACGAATGAAGATTCAGAAATCATTTCGTTTGATAAAAATTGGTACGAAAACAAAGTGCCCAAGAACTTCATTTGAAAATAATTGCGCACAATATACTTGGAAATCATAAATGTATGATTTTGTCTGATAAGTAGTTATACCCGACACTCAGAGGATTCTTTTTTTTACAGAACAAGATTCTCTAATTAAGTTGTTTTCAGAAACCGTTTAATTGTGGAGTGCACGGTGTACCTAGGGATCGCATTTGAATTTTATTCAGTTTGTCAATTTAATTCTAAATCTTCAAAATGCCGCTCAATTCAACTTTCTTCAAAGATGTCGGTATAAAACCCTCTTAGAAACAAATTTTGCCCAAAAAACGCAGTTGAAATTACTGGCCCCTAAAGAAGGTTGGTATGTTGGTCGAAAACTTCCTGGGGTGCGTTCGATGGTGAAGGTAAGCGAAAAGCTTTTGTCCCATTAATTCAAAAAGCATAAGCTCAACAGTGTTTTGCAGAAACAGCCACAGGGGCATTTTAGCGCTGACCTGATACATTTCTTCAATTTTCCCTACCTACGTAAGTGCTGACAATTGGCTCTACCACCTTTCTGCTGCATGAGCTTTTTGAAGCTAGTGCTGCCCGCTCTGGTGCAACTGAAGAACTGACTGCCGGAAAAGCGTCGCTCATGGCCGCCTATGAGTGAAAAAAGGGGGGCATTGCCACAGTACAGATTGAAAACACTTGACTTAACAACGGAAGCAACAGTTGTGCATGACAGAGCACTAGTTGTGTGGGAAAAATGTGAATACTGAAGTCCTAGTGGAATGTCCCGTCGTTATTCACAGCATGTCATCTATGATAGGACCGGGTGTGGTGCAGTATGATCGAAATTGTCGCGCCGCTGCAAGAAGACTCCGCGCGCGAAGGGATGTAGCAGAGTGCAGCAACAAGTAAGAAATACAGGAACAGTAGAACTAGTTGTAGAATTATGCCAAAAGTAATAAGCGCATAGCGATTGAGCTGTATGATGAACGCTAGAACTGTTATAACGAGGCAAATGGTCCGCGACAGCCGTATGCGGCGGATCGATTACCCAAAACCGTTCATACTGCCCGTCTCGCGATAGGATCATGCGCCATCAGGTCGAAGTAGCTTGTGGACCCAACCATTACGTTTTTGCGTTACGCCATTGTAGCTTTATGCTTAATTTGTTGCATTTTTCATGTAGAATACGAAAATAAGGCCTACGCTGTCTAGAATGTCCTGACCCTCAAGATCTACGAACCATGGACTGTCAGCCAGTTCAAATCCGAAAAAGTGACTTGTGGTCCCTGAAATCAGGTCCTCAACTGATCGATTATTCCCTTGAAGGGATAACTACCCGACAGGTTTTTCATACTTGTAAAGCGCCATTTTTTTTTTAACGTGACGACCTAGCTGTTTCATTACAACCTAACCAGAAAAAATGAAAACAAGCCAAGCTATAAAAAAAACGAAAATTTTTTTCAGTGATTTTTTTCGTTTTACCATTATCATGTTTTGTACATTGAGTTTATTGAATAACTATGAATTCGTACAAATTCTCGATCGTATGTTCACGAAAACAAGTGGATTTTAGATCTTGAAAGATGATGTTTTAGTGCTGATTGATTTCGCTTTGGGATGCGCCCCGTAACCAACTGCCATTGAGAAACGTAGTATCCTTTGAATGCGTGTTTGGCCCATGCAATCACTTACAGAGGGCAGTCGATGTACTGATCACTGCTTTCAACTTCTCAACCAGTACAGTACCAGCCCATTGACCCGACGAAATAGTAGACACGCGGGCTTGGAGGGAGCTCAAGCAAGACTTGATTTTTTTTTGCCAAAATATTGTGATGATTAATTGCTGTGGGTTTGCACAAAAAGTGGTAAGTAATAAATCCTTCAAAGGTTTGAGCATATCTTGTTAAAGCATAACAAGTTTGAAGTTAAGGAGTTCAATCTGACAAAGGGTAGCAAAGCGGTGCATGATGAGAAAGGCGTAATGATAGCCCAAGAAAAAATGAGGAGTATCAGTGTGGAACTAGTGGCTAACGATAGCTGCCAAACCACTTGGGAGAAAGTTCGAGTATTCGATATACTGGACGGTTAGCTGAAAAAAGCTGGCTGAATGTTGAGATGACTGACCGGTCGGCGGCGTTTGAAGTGTTTAAACAAAGCCGCTAACGAATACACAACATGCATGACACTACCGCTCAGTGTGCTCGTAGAACATCAAACAAATACCGCTAAACAAGTAATATGCAATTAAGGCAACAAGTTCAGGAGGTTCAGTTACGAAGGGATATTGAATGGGATGCCTTTTAACATAGGAAGGAACATGGACATCTCAGCATTCTATGGAGTGTAAACTATGTGAGAGCAGTGAAGAATTGCGATCGATAGGTGAACAGGAGCTCATACTCGGTACGTGATCGGCTCGGGTTAAAAACGAGTGGATCGGGAATTGAGTTGAGATGTAGGGGATCGGCGAGAGGGCGAGAAGGTTGTAATCCTGGGACAGAGGCGCCACCGTCGTCGCTGTTGCCCCACTGCCGCCGCCGGCCGCGTTCGTTCGTCGTCCGTGTCCGTCCGTCCGTCGTCGTGCTCGTCGGCAACGCCGGCTGCAACGCTGGCGGATCGGCCTGCCACAGCAGCTTTCCTGACAGTTTAATGAACGGAAATTGATTGCAAAATCTTTTCTTGAACGCTGGCATGGCGAAAAAGTCAAAGTCTGTGAGGCACTTCAGCCAGGTCACGCACAACGGGCTTCTAGTCGGTGGCAAGGACAACAGTGAAGGGAAGTGGTGCATGAGTGCAAACAAACTTTACTAAACGAAAAAAAATGCTGAATACCATATAAAGCAATCTTTGATGTTACTAAAAAACATTATATGTATGAGAAGTTTCTAAGTGGACAAGAAATGAACGTCAAGAATTGAGCTTGAAGTGTCCGATTTCAAGTTTGAAGCATAGTTGAAACAGGACTCTTTCAGGTTTTTTAGACATCAAACTGAAAAAAAAAATGCAAAAGTGAATCAGTCGTCTGGTTGGAGGTCTTCGAAAGAGTTTTTTGGATGATGACCTCTTTTAGGGAAGTGAATGTTGAAACCCTATGGGCTTTTGGACCCTACAAAACTCAGGTCCACCTATAGCGTGTATGAATGATGTTTCAACACAACTTTTCTAGAAGTAATATTGATGACTCAATAAAATGTATATTCTTACACTCCAGTAGAGCTTATGAGCTGTTAAAGCTGGAACCTGTCAACATGTCATTCATAAATGCTGTTACATGCGTCCATGGTGGTTCCAAGACATTCTTTCTGGCTGGATGTTTCGCTGTAACACCACTTTGACTGAATCAGACGCACAAGCTTTGGTTTTTTTCAAACGCATTGTAAATTTACTGCATAAGTTTATTTGTTGTATTGCTAATGATTACAATCAAGTTGTGCTGTCAAGCTCCCTAACAGCTTTGGAATTACATCATGAGAAAAATGTGAAGTACTCGAGTATTTTGACGATTAGCACTCATAAGCTGGCACTACATCGACATCTGGCCTAAAGTTTTTCTCTCGAAAAGTTTCAAATCTACAGTTCGAAATTACCTATATTATTGTCAGCTACAAGTAGACGGGTATGGGTACATACGTGCGTCCGAGAAGGCTCGCGGAAACTTGCGCGGCAAAATTCGTGGCGATTCCAACGACTCTGGCGCCTATTATTGGGGCACAAACTTAAAGTAAAGAAGTTTACTAGGGTCAACTGATCGTACTAAACTACACTACTTCAAATTTGGAGCCCAATGATAGGCGCTAAAATTGTTTAAATCGCCACGAACTTCGCTGCGCAGTTTGCCGCGTGCATTCTCGGACGCACGTAAGTTCCGTCCCCCCAAGTAGACAATGGCCAACTTGTTGTTTTGAACCAGTAACTTGTAATACATGAGTAAATGATCGATAGTTAGTAGTGGAGTACTGCGTGCCAGCAGCCACTAAAAATTTTTTTTTGCAACTTGAGTCATGATTGCCATTATACCCGCTAATATTAGCACATCTCGGTCTAAAGATGCCGATATCAATGAAAGAAGCATTTCGGTCAAAAAACGCTCGTGATTGGTCATCATTGCAAGCCACCAATCAACAGCCTCTTAGTATGCCCCCTACTTCCAATAGTATAACTTGGCGGACCCAGAAGTTCTGTTCCGCTAAGATGAGGAAGCGGTGTTCACTATGGCTACGATATAATTCATTGAGGAACGTCTTTTTCGAGGAGATTCCAGCCCGTAAGAGGGTAAGAGGGGTGTGGTGCAGTATGAACGGAATTGTCGCGTCGCGGCGGGAGGGACGCCGCGCGCGAAGGAGCGTGGCAGAATGCAGCAGCAAGTGGGAAATACAGGAACAAAAGAACTAACAGTAGGATCATGCCAAAAAGAATTACTGCATAACGATTGAGCTTTATGAAGAACGCTAAAACTGTTATATCGAGGCAAGTGGTCCGCGACAGCCGCGTGCGGCGGATCGATTACACAAAACCGTTCCTACTGCCTGTCTCCCGGGTAAGAGGGTCCTCTTGAAGGGGAATAAAGGAATGCTGCCCATTCGTCTCTATCTGTGCACCCCTGATCTGTGCATCCTTTTAGACTTACAGCGTTTGTAAACTTTCATATTTCGCTGCTTGTTAATTAACACTTGTTAACCCTTTGACGACAGCGCGGCACAACGGTGAGCCACGGTTTTTTCGTCGCGTGGGACAGCGCGGCTCAACAGTGGACCGCACCCTTCTCATTGGTTGTTTTTCTCGATTATTAGTTTTACTTCGGGTTTTTTGTATTTATTGGGTTTGCAATCACCAAATAGCACTATACACAAAGTGGGCCAAGAAAAACATTGCTAATTACTGAAAATTACTGATAAATTCAATTCTCTCCCTGGAAATCACACTTTTTGTGCATTTTTGAAAACAGTGAATGTAAAAATGACTTCCACATCTACTGCCCCTAGGATAGACTGGTCTTATGAGAGCGTAAACGCTTCGATAAGCTCGAGTTAGTTGTTTACAAAAAATTTCTCGAAAACTTGCCCTATTTTTAACTGCCTATCTTCAACTTTAATTAGTATTCCTTTTCGCCTTTTCAAGTGTCGGAAAAAGGGCGCTATGTTCCAATAAGACATTGACTATATATCGGTATAGAGATGTATCCTTGTTTCAAAAGTCCGTCCATTAGTCATGACCACAGCAAACACAGCTGCAGAATCCTTGCCCGTGGGCTGACTACCGATGTAAATCTTGAATCTGAATCTGGAGTAAATCTTAGCACCCCCTGTGTACACCTTAAAAACATAGCTTGGGAAGTTTTATTCTTCAATTTTATTTTCGTCGGGTTCGGCCAATAACCTTTCAAAACCACCTTCTAAATCGTCCAGTGCAGGCTGATAAATTCCGACTCTCAAAGCTATATTATGCATAAAACCAACCCAACTAAAGTTAGAAACTCATAACTACCCAATTTACCCCTAATTCGAACTGAATCATGAAAAGAGCGCATGAAAAAAAAGCAAAAAATATTCACTTTAGAAAAATGTATAACCCGTGGGACAGCGCGGCTCAACGGTGAGCCACGGAAGCGGAAAGCTTCGAAATGCGTCTGTCCCGCGCGCCAGACACGCAAAAAGGCGCGCTGTCGTCAAAGGGTTAATTACGCATTATTCAATGTTTCTGGAAATGACTACAAGTTCTTCCAGTTTCGATAGACCGTTTAGTCATTATTAAGGGAGCTGGTGACAGAAACCAAAGAGGTGACAGTACTTATCCGAGTTTCTACGGCAAGCGGCAGTGTTCTCACGGCGGCTACGGTTTATTTCTAATGGAAACCAAACATTTCCCTTGATAGCGCGACTGCGCGCTATAGGGTGCGGCGATTGGGACGCGATTTTCGGGGGAAAGATACCACACTCATGGAAGCTTATAACATGAACGTTTTTTCTATTTACTCAAGCAGCTCAGTAGGCTTCAGCAGTAATGCAGTCATTGCACCAGTAGCGAGAAGTGGACAGCACTTGGGAAAAACATAAAACAATCGCATCGCGCCGCTGGCATGCTTGCATAGATGAATGAAAAGCGAAGCTAGAATTTCGTGTTATGACCGTCCTAGAGAATGGGCTATAGCAAGCATTTGAATTTGCTCCTGGTGGTCTTGGAGGAAAGCGCTGAGAGCATCTACAAACTTGTCTTTCTTCCGAGCATGGATCTGGTGACTGTACCTTCATCTGCAACTCCATTGCCCATGGAAACCTTTGGACAGAACTTTAGAAATATTCTTTGAAAAAGGATGTTGGTGAAAAACACGGAAATCTTGATTGAAAATAGCTATCCGGAATTTCAGCTCCGTTTCATTGAGGTAGGCCCTGGCAGCTTTATTTCGATGGTTTTTCCACTTGACTGCCAGACAAGAATTCGGACGCGTTAAAAGGGCATTTTCGCGAGTTCGACGGAATTCGGACGAGTTTAAGAGGACAGTACTAATCTATTCAGTGCCCAGACACGTGCAGAAACCCGGAAAGCTCTTTCGATAATTCAATGGAGACTTTTTGAAAAAAATTGAAGTACTAAAATAATGAAATTATTAAAAAATCAAGCAAATCTGTATGTAAACGGGTACCTGTTGGATAGACAGTACATTAGATTCCTGCACAATTGTACAGGTTTTTGTGGACAAAAGAAGTGATTGTATAGACTACTCTTTGGGTAACAGAACTGCTAGAGACTGAACTAACTCTTGTGAGCAGCTGTCGTTTTCAGCTAGAAACTTATTGATCCTATTACTTACAACTTTTAGCAGTTTTTCCTATAAGATAGGGTAATTGTACTGACGGAAAAGCCATTAAAACCACGAATATCATCGGATGTCGATCGTCTTTTCAACTCACAATCAGTCTGCTTTGACGTGTGGCTCCATTAGTTCTGATTTTCGTCGGAGATCATCGAAGAAGTTATCGGAGAGGTTTGCAGAAATAACAGATTTCATTAAGAAATATTTCTATTTATTGAAATGTGTGAGGATCTTGCTGATAACTAGTCTATGTAAACAATCCCCAGAAATCTGCTTCCAACCCAACAGTTAAGGAGTGTTACCGAGAAACGAGGGTGATTTTAGTGAACTTGACAGAACTTCCTGCTATCATTGAAACTCTTGTAAGCAAGCGAGTTTTTCGAGTTATTATCTTGTGCCACTTCATCCTAAGAACTGTGGACCGGATAGTTGTGTAAAATATGATCACGTTGCAGCAGCTCAGACGCGGAGAGACATGTGTTCCTAGCAAACATAAGCCTCAACCCCTCAGAGATGTTTCCCTTGGCAGTGGGTGGTCCAAAGAAGCTTGATCCACGCTAATGAGCTTTCGTGGACCACCCAGGGTGAGGTGGTTGCCGTGAGAAAAATTGTCAGGGAAGTTACTCTAATGGACCAACATACGTATGTAGTCTCGAGCTGATCTTGTTTATGAAATCCAACCTGACAGAAGCGCCTTCCACGCATAGAAATTTTTTGTGTCTGTGATTTTTGTAGATGCAAAAATCCTGTACATCAATGAAACAAGCTGAGATGAATGGACACAATCGAAATCCTTCCTCCCACCCCCCCCCCCCCCCCCCTCTCAATTCCTGGCTCGGTAAATTGGTAACAATCCTGTCTGGGAAGCTTATAGCAAGAAACTACCGATCGATTCGTTTCCAGGATTCATTGTGAAGAAGTCCGGATTCACATCAGCTCAATTCAACGATAATACGATTCTAAATGGAGGTCTCATGCGCTAGCACTTTTCAGAAGTAATTGGTAACAGGTTGACCTTTTCGCTACCTTTCAAATAACTTCAAAACAGGAAGATTAGGTATCAAGTTTCAAGATTCCTTCACAATTTCACACTTCAATACAAGAGGGGAAAAGAATAAGCTTTTGTTGCACGGTCTAGGACAACATTAGAGCCAAATTCTTTGCTTCAAGGGCATCTATTGAGTTAACAAAACTGTCTAAGTTATTCATTCTTCTTGAAAATATGGCTCAATTTAGAAGGCATGTTGAGGCATCTGTGTGTTACCCATTATTTTTACTATCGCACATAAATCGTCACTTTTGTTTGCAATCTCTTACAGGGGAGACGGGAAAAGGAACGATTTTGAGTAATCGATCCGCCGCACGCGGCTGCCGCGGACCATTTGCCTTATTATGACAGTTCCAGCACTCTTCATACGGCTCAATCGCTATGCGATTATTACTTTTGGCAGACTCTACTGTTAGTTATTTTGTTTTTGTATTTCTTACCTGCTGCTGTACTCTACTACATTCCTTCGGGCGCGACGTCTCTCTCGCCGCGACGCGACAGTTTCGATCATACTGCAACACCCTCGTAAAGGAAGAGGGGTGAGGTAAACGGGTTGAATTCTTTCATGTACCAAGTATAGATAAATGCATGGGCAAATAAAAAAAAACATCCACGCTAGCCACCAGTTCGAACTGGTTTTAATGATCAACATGGAGTTCTCACTCAGATCAAGCCACGGCTAACTCTATATAGAAGCGAGCCCACAACCACAAGCCATTTTCTCGGAGAAAACGCCTGCTTGGGAATAAAAAGTGATGAAATTCAAGGTAATCGCTTGTCATCCGTTTTTTTGTGTAGTTCACGAGAAAGGAACCGATTTTTGGCGAAGGACCCATTAGCTCAGCGTCGCTCGTTTAACTTTACATTCATAATACTTGAGAGGGCTAGCTCACGTTCAACTCAACTTGGTCGTTCTCCCATATGAACCCCTACCAACACAGTTTTACCGTAGCTTACAAACGCTTCACGAGAAACGGAAGCTGAACCCAAAAAGCATGTTGTGAGCTATATAACAATTTGTATTACAAGCTAATTGTAGGACTTGACAGCAGGGCTGAAGACACAGAACTTTTCTTCATTACTACTATTAAGTTTTATAAAGTAGTCTATGTGTAGAATTGTTAGTATTAGGACGAAATAATTCTGAGGTTATCGCGAAATTCAGTTGTGCAGAATTTTGGAGCAGAGATACCCCCTCATGAGACAACAGGTAGTCATGAGCTATGCTTACAAGTAAGTACGTCATTCTGCAAGTCAATTGAAGCATATGGTGCAGTTTAGGGCTCAAAACGAAGACTTTAAGAATAAAAAAAAAACATAACTTCACTTTCGAAATCCTCTCCCGGTGAATTTCTGTTTTATTCTTGTGGTCATTTGAGTTACTAGTTACTTCATACCATTGCATGCGAAACTCTTCAATCAGAAAATGTCAGGGCGTATTACCAGTTTTCTTTGCTACTGTGAATCTAATTCACTACAACTTGATGTCTTCGTTAAAAAACATATATAAACGTAGAGTAACGTGGAAACGGTGAATCGCTGGAAATCGAGTCATGCTAACACCTGACGGCGGAGCAGAAAGGTGGGACAGGAGGGAGATTTGCCAATGACTCGGGGGATGTCGAAGATGAAAGTGGAAGGATTGAGATCCGCCAAGCCAAGGGGGACCGATAAGAAGGCGGGGAGTTTATGAGGTACGTGAGAACTTGTGTAGTATGTTTTCGTTTAACTGTATTGCCTCTACGTTAAATGAAATGTTTTGTTGAGCTGTTCAACAAGATTTCTCACCCGATAAAGTCATGTTTGAGCTCAAAGGAATTCAATGACTGATCTGTCAACACTATGCTTACAGAATACCCATCAATTCTCCGCCATCGATAATGTATGTGTCACCGATACATCAAAGAATCACCAGGTTGCTGACAGCCGGCGACATCGTTGTTACAAATGACTTAACCACATTACAGAGTACGAAATTGGAAAACAAACCACGAAATTCAATTTTATACATAGTTCCTACCTATACAGTTACCACTAAGCATTGGTAACCTACATAAGTAGGATTGGGTACATTTTCTTGCCGTTTCAGTGACAATCTTTTCAGTCAAATGTAGTTTTTCCCCGGGGGTATCCCACAAACAGGTATGGCTGAAAAAAGTACTATGTAAAGGTGGACATCTACTTACAAGTGGGCAATGACAAAGATCTCTCCTAAAATATTACTTGAAATCGGATCCAGTTCTACACAGGTAAGCCACATAGCTTTGCCTAGACTATCGAAGAGAGGATGGCCAAGTGAAACCCTTAAGTGATAATGATACCGTGTTGGGAGTTCTAAGTGAATAACCACTGTACAAGCAGAACCCAAATTCGAAGTAACAAATAATTTTGAGACTCAAATCCTATTTTACAGCACCTTACCAAGTATAATGTAAGTAATACTTCTTCAATGAGGAGATCTATATCAAAGTAGGGACCCCGTATTACATGCGTTTTTTAACTCAAAGGCACAGTTCACGATACTTTTGAGGTACCCGTTTTTATTCAGAAAGCGGAAGTATAGATTGGGAATAGTTCAACTGTCGAGAAGAAAGCGAGAGAATTCGTCGATTTCGAGAAATATGGGTCCTCAAAAGTAGGGAAAATAGAGTTAGGACGAGTTTGCCATGACGGAAATAATATGGAAGGGGTATTCAGTTATTGCAATTGCACAAAGGGCTGACTACATCAAGCAAGAACTGTACAGAACTGTCTTTCACTGTTGCTATGGGTCATGGCAAGTTGTTTGAACTTCTTATATGGGTTCACTTGTGATCGGTGCAGCCTCTACGTTGCCGATGAAACTCGGGCGAGGGTGCACAGGGGCCGATCTTTGAGCCTTTACAACTCCCTAACTAGGCTGTTATCTGACCTAATAATGCTAGATATGGTATACGCGGGGCCTCAAATTCATCCTCTGGGGAAATCTCAGAAACCATTTTTGTCGTGAACTGTACCTTCAATACAAAATAGATTCAAAATTTTGGGCATCTGAATATTGCCCTTTGAGAGCAGTGTTTGGCGCATGCTTGTGAAACACCTTCATGCTTTTCATGAAAGCATTATTACACTGAGAACCCTCGTAAAAACGGGTCGTTGAAAGAGTTTGCAGTGCTGGAGCCACCATGTGAAATCAATTGAGACTTTTAACAGAGAGAGACCCAGGGTAATCCATGGCATCGAGGGAAGTGGCCTTTGTGGTAGGGCCCTTTCCCAAACACCGATTTCTACATGGTCACCCCTTTTTAACATCGCATGTTGCAGATTATGTGCCACGTACTATTCGAAAAGTTTAATAGTGATTTCCCTAGCAAAGTATGAACGAGTTTAGCTCTATTTTTCGAAAATTTACCTGTTCAAGTAATGGTGAGCTATATTAAGTGTTGTAGAAGCAGGGAAGGGGCTAAATCACTTTACTACTAATCAAGAAGTTGTAGTTGGAAAGTATCCAGCTTCTTTTTCAGTAGTGTCGTGGTAAAAGTTGTAGTTACGCAGACGACTGAAATATGCAAAATAAATTGTCGAAAAACAAGTCAGAAAGAAATGATCAATTGAGGGGGGTAGAGGGAGGTCTATGTAGCTGATAATTCAAATATATTACGATTTAAAATGATAAACAAGATGAATTCAGGAAACAGCCAAATAAAAATGATAAGTTAATTTTGAAGGAGCTTTAACAAAGGTTCGGAATATTCGTGACTCGACTGTGAAGTAAACCTGCTCTACACTACAGTCATTAAGAGCGAAGACGTTGCCGGTTTCACACAAGGAGCTATTCAAAGGGAATAAGCGTCTGAACTATCGTATGTAATAATATTTATTCAAAAACTAAGATTTTGCGAGAGGCGGACTGATTACCCAGCAGCTGTAGACACTGCGAAGCGAATAACACTGCGTGAAGAACACAGGGAATGTCGTTTCGAAGTTGCTGAAGTTCACACAGCATTTCGACTCAAAAAATTATAGCACAGAAGTACGGACCGAAGATAACCGAACTTGAGAGTGAATTTTTTAAAAAAATATTGATCTTAAGACGCAGTTCACGTTAGAAATGGTTTCTGAGATTCCCCCACAAAAGGAATTCGAGGCTCCCCTCCCGAATACCATATCTGGCACTATTAGGTCGGAAAACGGCCTAGTTAGGTAGTTATAAAGGCTCAAAGATTCTCCAGTGTGTATCCTCGGACAAGTTTTACCGGCATTGTAGAGGCTCCACCGATCGCAAGGGAACCCGCGCAGAAAGTTCAAACAACTTGTCATGAACCATAGCGACAGTGGAAGACAGTTCCGTACAGTTTTTGGTCTGATGTAGTCAGCTCTTTGCGCAATTGTAATAACTGAAATCTCGTCCGAATACTCCTTCCGTGTTATTCCGTCATAGCTATCTCGTCCGACCTCTATTTTCCCTACTTTTAAGGAGCCATATTTTCCTAAAATTGGTGAATTCTATCGCTTTCTTTACTATCGATGAACTACTTGAACTACTCCCAACCTATACTTCCACTTTTCGAACAAAAACGGGTGCCTCGATATCATAGTGAACTGTGTCCTTTAGCGTGAATTTGTAAGAATTATTTTATCCTAACTGAAATCTCGCAAACTTATAAGTTGAGAGAATCGTGTAGGGTTGGAGTTCAGTCTGTGTATGTATACCCCATAAAAACTACTTTTACTAGATTTTCCTTGCGATCGCCTGTCCTGCATTCATAAATGAGAAGAGAAATGCAACAAACAGGCCTAACTCATTTTTACTTTTAACAAACCACTGGGAGAAGCTGAAGAATGGAGGNGGGGGGGGGGGCAATGATCTCTGTCCCTGGAGGGTTCCATCAAGATACTGTAAGTCCTGCTTATCATCAGTAGTATATACAGGAATAATAACAGTTGCGGGCGGAGGTGGTGTAGTGGCGCCCTTCACACATGCATGGTTGAAGGTTCGAATTCCGGATCGGTATACGCCTAGGCCAGTCAAGCTTTCCACCTATCTGGGGCCGGTCGGTTATTTGGTACCAGACCCGTCTAGGAGAATAAGCACTGACTTGAACATCGGCTGGCCACTGAAAGTCATTTTATGGGCCAAATACGCATTCAGTACGCCACCCTTCAACGACATTTGCAAGGTTCACAAGTGGGAAGATATATGTAGTTACTTCAGTACACCAGAAGAAGGGATATAAATTCCATTGTATCCACCTGCCTTCCGGAGCAGATATATCGATGCCGGCCTTCCTCTTGCGATTTGCTCCCTTTCCGCCGGCTTCGGCGCATCACCGACGGCTTTCCAAGCGTAGAGGGGCTTCAGTAAAAGATTGTCGATTCTTCATAATGGAATTTTTAATGGAAATTGTCCACAACACGAGAAATTGAATAATTCGAGCATGCAGTAGGTTAGAGTGAGGTTCTCTCTGTCTTCATCACTGCTCTACATAACAGTATCACTTGAGAGGTGACGAATTCTGACGAATTTTCCGGAACCCAGTTTTTCCAATAGTCGAATCACAGTATAAATGAGTTTCACGCAGTATAAACGATTTGCCATTGTTGCTCTTTGACGCCGTGAATGTGTCGCACAAAAAAAAGTACAAAGAATAGGTGCATCGTAACACAGTATTTGCATGCGAAATTTTTCATAATCGTATTTTCTTTGTGTGAAGCGTAACTTAACAATTCCCATCGAATTACCATGTCATTACAAGTCTACGACCCGTCACTGACAATTTCCGCTTCTCGGTTTTCCATATGCTAGCAGTTTTTTTTTTTTGCAATCCTCAACAACACAACAACTTCAAAGCAAAATAATTTCTAGAGAACCCTTCAGTAATCGCTCTAGTTAGAAGTCAACTGTGCCATCCATCCTGAAAAAGGATCTTCCAATCTGGAAGAGGATTGATGAACGCTGATCAAAGATCTTTGCACCTTTTTTTCGGAAACAAGCAAACCCCATCTCCACAAGCTGCTATGCTCTAGCTTATGGTATGGGCCACCTTTCTCGGATAGTGGGAGTTGTGTAAATTACAGGGTTCCGAAAGAAATATAAGATAGGTTACAGGGTATCTTTCCGACAGTTTCAGAGGGATTGGCAGGAATTACCGTTTAGCCAAAATTGTTTCCATTCAATTCTTCCAACTAGGTTTTTCCCTGTTCTTCGAATGGAGATGTATGGTTTATTGAGACTGCACCTTGAGAAATGAAGACTAGCACTAGGATTGGTTTTGTGTAATCGATTCGCCGCACGCGGCAGTCGCGGACCAGTTGCCTCGTCATTGCGGTTCTAGCATTCTTAATAGAGCCTCATCGATATACGATCATTATTTTTGACATGATTCTACTATTACGTCTTTTCTTCGTGTATTCTTATTCGCTGCGACGCTTCTGCTTTATTCTGCTACAATCCTTCACGCACAGCGTTTCTCTCGCCGCGACGCGACAAGTTAGTTCCTACTGCACCACACCCCTCTTCCTCTCAATATAGAAGGTGAGAGCCACAAAGAAAGCAAAAGTTAATTAGTAACAGCATAGTTTCTCATCCGTTTGAGTAAGAAAAAGCTGTTGTGAGTCAGTGAAATAGTCCGACGTGCAGTGAGGGTGCCAGGCCCCACCACCGTTTCAGTTGCCCTGCTCCTCGGATGACGTCACCTTCGCAGAGGCAAATCACCCTTCCTAAAATTTTTTACCTCTTGGATACACTTTTTCAAATGATTCGTTCGAACGAGTAACACATCTGGTTCCTTATGATTGAAGAACAAATTACAATCGTCTTATGATTGAATGACTTTCTCATTCCACCTCTACAATCATCGTTATACCGACTGAATTTGTCGTCGTAACTCCAAATTGCTTTAGCCCGTTTTGGAACTCTGTATTGTCACTTCTTAAGCCCATTTTCGTCCCCACGTGTTTTGCTAACGTTTTATGGTATGAGAATATGTTGAGAACTATCAATATTTACAAGTATTTCATGTTTGATCGATAACATTTTATAATGGTAGCTCCGACACAGTGCTTATTGTTAAATACTGGTTGCAGGAGACAGATGGGCTGACTTGTCCCGATAAATACTCCTTTTTTCCGAGCATCTTTGCCAGATATTGCAGATTATGTATTATCATAACTTTACTATTTATTCAAGAGTAATGAGTACCCTTTTAAACTATATGTCCTACTAGTCTGAATAAGACGCTACTATTGCTGATCAACAGTCTCAATGAGATGTTATGATAAGAGCCCTTGTTTGATGTTTAGTCCCACTCCTTTTTTGAAAGCATTAGCAATTGTCGTAGCGCAAGCGTCAATAACCATCACATAGTTCCCTAAGATTAAAACTACTCTTAATATAATTTGGTCTGGAATTATCATCTTTTTCATGCCCATCTTTGTAGTTATAGAAAGTTAGCTGTGAAGACCGAAAAATCAATTCTTCAGTTTTAAATTTCAGTCGAAAACCTACCTTGGTGTCAATCATTATTGCTTTACTTACTTACTTACTTATTACTTTATTGTTAGCTGTGACCTAACCCATCCAATTAATTTAACCCTTTGACGACAATGCGGATTTCGACGTGACGCGCCCATGGGACTACGCTCTCCTCCTTTCGCGCACGATTGGCACCCACGGGTGGGTGGTACTGTCCCAGGAGAAAGTTCTTTCACTGACTGACCGAATTTAGCACTTGGTAAGAAACAGGAAAGTATGGTGGCACCCAAGAGTGGGTGCCAATGTTCCATGCGCCAGTCATAGTGGCACCCACCGGTGGGTGCCATTGTCGTCAAAGGGTCAATCCATCTACATGGATACGAATAGTCTGGGATCGATATTTTTCCGACTTCACTCTACTTGTTCACCTCTTTCTGCAGAAACACCTTTCAAGATTTTAGCGTTTGGTTCAGTTTATCTAATTGTCCTCAAAGTTTTTAAGAATGTGCCAGTACCACTACAGTTGTCATGGCTGTTTTTACGTCTATTCAAACGTCTGTCTGTAGTATGAATGGTAGACCTCCCAGCTCCTTCTTAATGATGGGATGGTGACTGAAACTTGCCTGTAATTCACCTCGGTCCCTGCCATACATTATGGAGACGAGGGAACCATCCCATCCCATAGTTCCAGGTACTCTCCTTCTGGGAACTTGAAAAAGGGAGGGAAAGGAGAAGAAAGAAAGTGAGGTAGTTTACAGATAGTCGTTTACAAAGGAACAGGAATCACGCTTCACCTACCTTGACGTTTCGTTCTATAGTATGTATGTAGGTAAGGCCACACAAGTCACCTACACAGATAGAGTGGGAGTCCCGAATGCTCCAGAATATTGCTGTACAGTTGCAGGGTAGAGCTTCTCACAAATCGTAGCTTCATTGTCTATAGTATGTATCTGAAGTTATCTGAGACCAGAAAACCTTGCGGGTGTGGGTTGAATCATCGATGTGGTGAATGTCGAGTAATTTGGTTGTTACAACTGCGATTGAAAAAGTCCATCCCATTCTACATAGCTCGTATTCCTTTGCCTTTATCCCCTTAAAAATTTGGAGGTTGTCAATTTCACCAACGTAAGTTATGAACCGTTCCGTTTTGTTCAAATACCCATATATAAACAAACAAATAAACAATCACATAAATATGGGAACATACACACTTATTGAACCGCATCTAGTAGGATAGCGAGAGAAAATAACAACTGTTGACAATGCCATTACTAAACCTGATCGAAAATGGTTTGTGATGGTCTTATCCATTCCTCATCTCTGAAGCACTTGAATGCAAAAACCGGCGTATTTAGAAGAACTAAGATTTCCAAAAGGAAGTAGAATAAGAAGTGGACGAGAATCTGACAACTAAAATTGTATGAAAGAAGTATTTGGCCGAGCTGTTCAGTCGTGCGCACGCCTTCGCATACAGCTGGCTACAGTAAGCCGTCTGCGTGCAAGATATGGGTCCCGGTGCAGATGGCGCGTACTCTACATTTTTTGCGACATTAATAACCCGTCACCATTGAGTGTGTGCGCCTTCTAAACCGGTTTTGGGGTCCTTATAACACCACATTTTGGCCGTTTTTCGACCCGACAGCGTCCCATGGACCATCCTTAGGGGTCCCAGGTTCAACTCAGGGAGGAATCTAGAAACCGTTTCTTGCGTGAACTGTGCCTTAAAGTGGTGCGTTTTCGAAAAAAACCTTCCGAAACGCTACTTACTTTGAGTGGGATCGTTATGAGAGAAATGCGATCACTTACAAAGCATAGAGTTGTTCCTTGTTTTGAAGAAAGGATCTTGAAGGGTGTGCCCACCCACTCAAATGAACTGTCAGTTGAGTGGAACATAGTATAAAGGATTTTCTTCTACTATCACCAGAATTGCGTGGCAATAAATTTTTTTTGTTGCTCCTGCTTATCTCATTTCTCATTCATTACGAGGACATTACGCCACCAATTTATCTTTCACCGTGAGCATTTACTCAGTTCTTAAAAACCCGTCAAAGCAACTCTTTAAAAACTTTTATGGGAGATACTGTTTCATCCTACCATCAAGACTGGCAAAATCGTTAAGCTAATACGATTTCCGTAATTAGGTAGAGTTTTAATAGTATTCTATCATTTGTCACATCTAAGATTATATTTCGTCAAAAATTGGTCTTGAATTATTTTGTTTTTTTACATTGACTACTAAGCTATGATTTCGAATTATTTTGTGCTCGTAATTTTTTGAAGGGGCTCCCCAATGAGCTTGGCCTACTCTCGAAGAGTCCTTTCTGATCAAGGGCTAATTTTTGGATTTTTTATAACGATAACCGCTTCCAAATATTCCGCCGCACTTACGGTTTTATGCATATTTTTTATTAGAAAAGGATTTTTGAGAATTGTCTGAATTTTGCCAACCTCATGTTCAGGGCGCAGTTGCCTATCACATGTCTGTGTTCCAAAGCGAAACAAATTCGATAAGAGTGTACGTACTCTGCATTTGTTTCGGTTGGCATTATTCCTATTTGAACGGTTTTTTTTGCCGGTTCTAAGGATTCATTGCCTCTTCTTCGATCTGACACTTTTTGCTATATTATTACGATTTGTACAAATCATTGCAAGAACTTAAATGGGTTGACACGTGAATTTCGGATCACTTCGAGTATTTTTCTTCTCCACTTTGCTCCTTCTCAGGTCCACTACGACACTACGATATGCACAGCTATATGCATCGCATTGCCAACGCTAATGTAACTGTTTGATACCTCTCTCACACAACCCCATAATATTCTACAAAAAAGATTGGATGTTGATAATGACTAAAAACGGCCCATACAGGGCGTAGGAGAAGTCCCAAACCCGGCTAAGCCGACGAGCACACCCAAGTTGGATGAGTTATCACGGCTCGTAGAAGCTGTAAAGGTTGTATCCCTCGTACCGGGACCTACATGTTGCACGCAGGCAGCTTTCTCAGCCATATATTCGCAATGACACGAGCATATAAGCAGCTCATCCAGAGCCCCCAGTTTTACTACTTTTTTTGAGGTTTTATACCTCTTTGAATACGAGCTTTTTTCGCCTTCCATCACTGTTCAAAACAAGATACCCCAAAACTATCGTGAAGTGTGCCTTTCATTTTTCTTGAGTTTTTTTAGCAATAATGTTAACTCGGTCTCTTTTTTCTTTTTGTTTTATTTTCTAATTGCCAGCCACGCTATAGAAATGAATGCTAGCTAGCGGTTTCCAGTAAGCAACTCCTCTTGTATTGCGCCAAGGTTCGCTGAGAATTTGAGAGAAACGTGATGATATCAGATCGTGGGCGAAGGTTTCGGTGTCAACATATGTGGAACCCAATGGCCATACTTTCAAATCCTCCGTGACGAAATTGTCGCGTCGCGGCGAAAGAGACGCCGCGCGCGAAGGAAGTAGCAGAATGCAGCAGCAAGTAGGAATTACAGGAACAAAAGAACACACACTAAAATCATACCAAAAGTAATAATCGTCTGGCGATTGAGCTGTGTGAAGAACGGTAGAGCTGTTATAACGAGGCAAATGGTCCGCGACAACCGCGTGCGGCGGATCGATTACACACAATCGTTCCTACCGCCGGTCTCCCCAACTCCAGACGGGCTCATAAAATTGTCGCTACAAGAAATGCGAAGTGGTCCAGAATTTAAGGGCCGAGCGACTAGTTTTGAAAATTCTGCTGGCACCTAAGTGTACGATTTTAATATTGTCAAACTTGAATATATTTTTTTGAAATTTTTTTCAAGACAAACCCTTGTACTTGAGGGATTTATCTCACCATAATGGCCATATAATAGTGGAACCTTGTGAATGTGACTTATTTTAGTCGTTCATTTTTCTCAAGCCCTCAACACGAAAAAATGGCTATAATAAAGTTGTAAATTCATCAAATTTTATACATCTTAACTAATAAAACTAATAGCATGTAACCAGTTGGAATTCATTTCTAATGGAGAGAAAATATGTTTCTGGGAACGTTGAACTCGCGTCTTTTACTCCTGGTAGCCCTGCAGGGTCACGAGGGTCCTCCTATGGTTCTACGTATGACCTTCTACTTGTTTTCGTACATATTTAATGCTGTACATGTTCAAACACCGAATGTTCGCATAGCATTTCTCGTCGTGCACTGCTTGAATGGTACCTGGGCCGTTTTTTTTTTCAAAAATTTCATTTTCTTAGTCATTTATCATCTCATCTTGTGAAGGATGCCTTCGAAAGCTTTACCATGTTCTTCATTCGATTATCGGATTCGAGTAGGAACTAATACTTTTGGCTGGAAGACGGGCAGTAGGAACGGTTATGTGCAATCGATCCTCCGCACACGGCTGTCGCGGACCATTTGCCTCGTTATAAGAGTTCTAGCGTCCTTCATATAGCTCAATCGCTAAGTGATTAACTTTTGGAATGATTCTACTGTCAGTTCTCTTGTTTCTGTATTTCTTACTTGCTGCTGCATTCTGCTACATTCCATCAGCATCTCTCTCGTCGCGGCGCGAAAATTTCGATCCTACTGCACCACACCCCTTTTGGCTGCTCCCCACTCCCAGCCTCTTTTGCTTCTTCTAACCTTAATAAATTTTGAGAGCAGAGCAACAGACAAATGTGCCAAGTACAAACTAAATTCCATTTTTGAAGTTTTCATACTTCTCCTTGGAGTTAGCCCATATTTTCATCATTACAGACGAGATAAAATACGTGATAAGCAGTAAATTATTATTCATTAAAGTTATAATTTTGTAAAAAAAATCGAAACAGGTCATAATAAACTCGTTTACTGATTATCTCAGCGAATTTTCATCATTTCATCTGAGCAATTAGCGAAATTCCCTCTTATAAGCTAAGCTTATTCTGCGACTATATGTAGAAGCATGAGAGGGCTGGATTTTCCGTAATTACGAAACGGCAAAGGGCTAAATGACGAACTGCAAAATTCTGCTAATTCGGTTTAATACTGGCGATACCATTTCCACAGTTCATGGCCCCGTCTTATGCCAGGAAGCATATAGTAGCACCTCGGAAACAGTGCGGTTTTACATAAGTACACTGTATAACGCATGTATAATATTTCAGATTACCATACTCATTCGCATTCAAAAACTCAGTATATCAAAAGTATAAACCGAGGTCGAGAAGGGTATGGTCGAATCAATCTCCATGTTCGCCTTTCCTTAAATCTGGGCATTTGTACTATTATTTTTCAAATCTTCTGTGCCATACAGGTATTAATACACAGAAATCCGAGCATGAATAATAAGAATGAGTGCATCAATATAACTGGTGACCTCTTGCCTTACATTCCTCTGTGTGAGCTTTGATAGTGAGACTGATACGCGTCACGTCACGATTCTATTATATAAATAGGTCGTGGTTGACCGGGTTGTCTCAATTGCTCTATCGTCACGAAAGTTGAGCAACTGTTCGGTATTGGTGGAATCGACGTGAGTGACTTATCGGAGTTTCTTATTAGTTGTAAATTCAACAGCCTGAGTTGCAACTAGTTAAGAGCTGGTCTACGTCAAGCGTGATAGGTAACACTATAAAGTTGCGATACGCTTTCAGGCCTTCGATAACGACGAGATAGTCGAAACGTCAGGCGAATAAAGGTTTCACCATTAAAAACCTGTATGGCACAGAAGATTTGAAAAATAATGGTATGGTCGAATGACTAACCCAGATAGACCCACCTATTGGACCCTTTTGGACAATTCTGCCCTTTTCACGAACTATCAAGGAAGGCTTTCTTATTGTTTAATCATGCATCACCGATTTCAATTTGGCACATTTTCTAGTTACTCTCTTCCTCATTTATAGTTTTTATTTTTGTTGAGTAACTCGCAGAACGCTTTTGGCTGACAGTAATCCTTCAAGTTTAATACGAGGTCAGTACAATCGCATTAAGCCAAGGTGTGATGTCTGACATGTCTAAAGTATTGATCGGTCAGGTCAAATCTCTTTACACTATATGAAAGAAACATATACCGCCTTACAAGGGATAAATCCCGGAGCCTCGTTAGCTCGTGGTAACGGAACTTCTCCCGATTTCCCACGTTTGCTTTGCGGCATGCGGCAAATCTTTTTTAGTTGTCTCGCGGCTCTAAACTGCAATTACCGTACTCAGCCGCCCTCCGCCAATCGATATTACGCACTATTTTTCGTTGGCTGCGTTTCTTTTTTGATTAGTTTTGATTTTTCCTGTTTTTTCTTTTTCGTTTTCGTTTATTTAACTTGATTGTTTGAAATGAGACCTCTTATATTATTGGCGATCAGGACCGCATTGGAATTCAGGGGAGCGGCCAGCAGATTCAAACAATTAAAGGTATCCTTTACGCCCAAATTGCGCGCTCCAATCTACCATCGGAATTCTGCAATACGCGGTGTATGCGACGAGCACAACGCCGTGTTCGGGGTAAGGAACCGGTAGCTCAGTTGGTAGGGGAGTTAGACTCTCAAACTAAAGGTCAAGGATTCGAGTTCCCTACGAGGAGTGGATTTTGCTGTAGTCATTGTGAACAGAACACATGTCCGCATGTTAATAGAGCAATTAAATCCTTCGTAGTAAATCCTGAGTTGGGTTATACTTCAAATCGTGTTTCTCAACGTTTTAGGTTTTGAATTCTTAACGAGTCCGCTGTAAGCCGCTATTGCCTGGTAATTTTTTGCAAGTTCAATGAAAGTATTAGACATCGTCAAAAGGAACGGCTAAGTTTTGGGCTACCTGCGAAACTGGAACAAGCTTCTCTGCGAGTAGAAGCCACACAGGCATTCAATACGCCACTACGATTCTGAGTGCAAGTCGAGTGCAGTGGCCCGTTTTGGGTAACGGAACTTCTCTCGGAACCCCCACGGTCGGCGGCAGAGGTCCCGAGGCGACTCTGGCTGCTTTTATAGTCCGCCGGTGTGCCGGCGTGCCAGCCGAGGTAGTGCTAGGAGGGGGACGCAGGCAGACGGCCGTTCAACGCGATCGCGTCGCGCCCAAGTCCCTTCGAAGGGCTGAAAACAAAGAGAAACAAGATCAAAAACCCTTTGCGTTTGCCCTTCGAAGGGGCTTATGCAAAGGGTTTTTGGTCTTGCACGCCGGCCGACCGGCGGACTATGAAAGCAGCCCTTCCGTATCCTTCCACTAGGAATTCAAATCTTCCCCTTCATAGCGCGCGATCGCGTGCGGCGAGCGCGACACGCCGTTCGGGGAGGAAGTGCCAGACGCGCCCATTTTCAGACGAGACTGATCAACGCCGAAAGACTTTGTCCCCTGCTACAGAGTCCGATCTGCAGTGCTGACGAAAGGGTGCGAAAGTTCAAAGAAAGGGTTGAAAAGGAAAAGCCAATCTATCTAATGTGAATGGGTATTCGAAGGTCAAGCAACGGAGCACATTGGTTGAACAAGTGTGATGTCCTGTTTAATGTTCTTCCAGGTGCTTAGGTCAATTGACAACACTGCTTACTTTCACGACGGACATCAACAACAACTTATCTCTATTTGCTAAAAAAGAGAAGCACTCGGTGCCATGATACTTTTACGTCACAACACCTTTAGAAGTAGTTCAAACAGCTGTTCATTCTCAATTATTTTCAATTATTTACTCTCTTGTTTTGCTTGATGTTTCCTGATAACTGCTGCTACTTCGGCGCCTTACAATACTGGTTAGTTAAGCGCAAAACTGCGGTCTGGGAAGAAACACAAACCCTACTCGCGTTCTTCTCCCAAAAGAATGATACTGTGAGGGAAAAAGAGTGTGCTGCCCAGAGGACACAAGTATGGGTTCGAGTCTCTTTCGAGGCCAATTTTGCCCACTACCCTTCAACGGAGATTTTGAACAGATGACTGCAGCTTATTTGGCACCCGTTTCTGCCCCCGTTATGGTCCCCTGGCTCGTTGATTTGTTTTCGCTATTGAAACCAGAGGAGAGACCAGTGATCACACACTGTACATTTAGGAAATGTCAATTTTGTCTCCGACATCTTTCCTGATTTCACTCAATACCTCATACGATCTTGAAGAAAAATCCAACATTAAGACACTGAAACATCTTTGGCTGTAGACGCCCACTGGTTTTTATATATTTTATCAGTTTATCAAAAGAATTTTTCTGATGACTAGGCAAGGTGGTCGCTTTACTGATAATAATGGAAACAATAAGCTTTGATAATCTGAGAGGAACTGCTGGCAGGACCGCTGCTCACCAAAACAAAGTAGACCTATTGAGACATAACTAAAAGATAGGGTCCGCCAAAGTTTCAACGTCGATGGTAAGCTGCCGTCATTTGATCACTCATTTGGGGACTTATTCTCACATCATATCAGATGATTTTCTAAATTTTGAGTTAACGAAAAAAAAGTTGTATTTCTCCTGGAAATCCTTACTTTTTCAGGAAAAAAAAAGCGTTCAGCCGGGACCCAATCAGAAAAAAGCTTATTTGCGCGATTTTTGCTTTTCCAGTCCCTCTTGTTTTATTGCCTTTTTCGTATTGATAAGAACTGCTCTTGCAATGTAAACCTGATAATAGTTCAGCACGACGTCACCGTAAAAATTCTGGAGTTCTGGAGACCTTTCAGTTACATACATGGTGTTCACTATGAAAAAGTTACAATGAAAAAAGAATTTCACTGAAATAAAAAAACAGATTGACTGACTAAAGTTGGCTCGTTCCTTGATTACCACATTACTTACAATTGAAGGAATAAAGTAGCTCATTTCCCTGATGTATGGTTTCTACTTTTAACAAAGTCCCATTTATCTGTTTTGTAGGTGTTCATGAAAGCCATGCTTACCGGTGAGCTGAAAAAAATAGTCCATTTCATATTTACTTATGAAATCTTAGGCGGCGAATCCGAGCTTACCAAATGAGACGAGTCAAAGAACCAGTTGGATAGTAATAACCGTTCACTATGAACTCCCTGAGGCTACCTTGACAACTTTGGCAATTTGGATCCAAGTACCTTCTGCCAGGCAGCCTTGTGATCCCTCTCTTCGAAAGGTGTGTGAAACCAAGTAACAGGTAATCTTAAGAACTGGTTCCAATACTGTTTTTTGCTGAGAGTTTGTTCCCATAGCAAAAAATGCCACTGAATAGTTTGAAAACAATTGAAAATGGCCTTTCTGTGTCAATACTATGAAGCCATCTCGTCAAAAGAACCGCATGATATCATGATTATGATCAGTTATTGTCAGTCTATTAGCAAGAAACTTTTATGATTCCTCTCGTGACACCAGCATCAATGAACGAATCACATGGGGAACTGGTGACATGCATGTTTATCGGCACCACAAGGAGTTCTGGGTTTAGCAAGGTCGAACTTAGCAGCATCGGATTGAAGTACAAATAACTGGTTGGCAACGAAGTTCCTGACTATGTTATAACAGAATATTTCCATCTTCCCAGTCCTGCAGTTGTAAAGTATATTCACTTCCAAGTCATTCAGGTTTCTTCATTTATCAGTGCTCATCAATTGCTCAAAACAGTAAAACTCAGTGGTACTGTTTTTCCCGTGGTAGCCACTGATAGTGATAATCTCATAGCAATACTTTTCCTTTTCTTTTTATTTCTTTTTCGAACTTTTTGTTAGAGATCATTGTCAATGTACTTCGAAAATGTTTGCCGCTTTCTCGTATTCCTGTCGTTTATCGATCCCAACTTGGAATGGGCCAGGTGCATGACTATAGTTCAAAATGGATGGCCCATTTGAAAGCATGTATGGTCTATAAAATGAATCCTGGCCTCAAATCTACAAATAACATATTTCCAGCCTCTTCTACTTCTAGTATTATTATTTTGCTTATTCTGCTTTTCCGATCCACATCTATTATCAAGTAATTCATTCAAGGGATCAGAAGGTGTAATTCATGTGGAATTCACATCCATTACAGAGTTCTATGTTCCAGCAACTCCTACAGTGAGAACAAGTACATCACCTTCACCAATGACTCGTTTGACAACGTTTGACCCCTTGTAAAGTAGAATTGAGATAAAGGTAGAACTGAACTTCTTCTGTGTCTGTGAAAACTCCCCAACCCGAACTTTTTTACCCTCCTCTTTTTTCTCCGGTAGCCGAATATTCCCATGACGTGACTGGGTCCCTGGGATAGCGTTTAATGGCCAATCTGAGCAACCTTATCACCTGGGCTATCTTCTGCAACAGTTGGCGACAAAATGCTACTGCTTGCACACAACTTTTCCGAGCCATTTTCTTATCACCCCGCTTCCCAAATGAGTCTTCGTTTTCGTCATTACCCTCCATTGCTGGGTTTGTGGAGGAACTGCTTGCACTCGATACACTTGCACTTGTATTATTTCCTATATCTTTTAGCTCAAAATCAAAGTGGCGTAGTTGCGGGTAACGCTCTATCACCCACTGGTTCGAATCTTGAATCTACATATATCCGTCTAAACCAACCAAGCCTTGCACTTTTTCGGAGTCGGTGAGTTGGTACCGGACTCATCTGGGAGGATAAAAGCACTGAGTTGCACATCGGCTGGTCACCGCAATTCATTGTATGGGCCATACACGTATTTCAATCGCCACTATGATTCTAAATGGAAGTCAAATGCGGGGCGCATCCCTTAGACGGGATTGATCAGTCCTCGAAGACTTCATCCTTTCATCCTTCATCTTTTCATTATTTCGAGCACTGCAGAAATCTCACTTGAACTGTCCCTTAAGGGCAATATCTTCGAACAGACCTTTTTTTGAGGAGCTTAACTACTGTTACTGTACTTCACTACTGGTAACCTCAACTTGTTCAAATGACTTTAAGCCATTTCGCGTTTGTGGAGGAGGACTATTGAACCAAAGCCTTTACTTAGGAGAGTTGAAGACTGTCACTATTTAGTCGGGCTTCTATACGCTAATTCACACAAGTGGATGATCATCACCTGTCGAGAACAGCTTCAAGACTGTGCAAGTTTTACTTCCATTTGAGGCTGTTGTAATATATCTTCTTTAGAGGAAAGATGGAAAAGCTCTGCTTCATTGCAATCCATGTAGCTGCTCGAATGGATCCCAGTAATGGCTCCGTTTGTCCACGTAATGCTGGAAATGCTCAATAGATCCACTTTTTTAGAAGGTTACAATGTACGTCACATCCCTTGTCCCACAGCCTCCATGATATTGTCCACTGGGCCGTTGGACGTCTAGGGTATGTCTGGCCATTCGAGAACACCACTGGGTCTCGGGTGGGTGGTAATGAACAGATTCAAATCGCATGGCATATCAGAAGCCAGAAAAGTACAGTTGGTCCAGAGAGTCCATTTGATTACTAACAGACAGCAGTGTTTACTCAATCGAGTTCGGACCTTTATTTAACCTGCTCCACGCCCAGAGTAGATCCTGATCGGGAAGAATTACAGTGATCCCTACCCATGATCAGTGGTCATGATCATTAAAGATTGTTGGAATCATTTATCAGTTCTCCGTAAACGATGTGATGATGGGAACATGTCACAGATCGTTAGGTCACATGATCGGGGATACCGTCGCGGGGTGAAAATACTGGCACATACATAGCCCCGTGAAGTTATTTATATACACGTGGGATTCCAATGATAGGTCTCTTCCTTTTTCTTTTCGAACTTCCAACATTCCGAAGCAGGGTTTTGCAGACTACCATCTTACAAAAACCTCGCGATCTCTGAAATCGCTGATACTGGATTACTGGAGTGGCTTCTATAAAGTTAGAGAAACCTGTAGGCCTTTAGAGTTGCCTACTATAGTTTACTGTTGAGAGAGTGTGGGTGTGACCTGAAACTACCGCTTACTATTCCGTAATAGTAAATCTTGGAGAAGTTTGTCCCGGGCATCGTTTTTTTCACCGGAAAACCCTTCAGAAACGTCTAGAAAGAAACCGGTAGCATGTAGTAAGTAAATGTTGACTTTGTCGCGTGGATCCTTCCTATCGCCCTTCCGGTAAAGGAAACATTGACATGAGTTTTTTTTTGTGGAAGGGTTGGCTACATAAATACTCAGGTAACTGAAAAGCTATTTATACCATGGTTCGGTTCATTCTTCTATGCTAAACAGATTCTCGCCCTTATGGACACAGCTCGCAAACATTACTAGTATTATTCACTGTCATTCTCACCTCCACCACCAAGTTATGAGTTCCTTATCTTCCAGTATGCCCCACGGACCCTCTCTTGTCCGTTGGTGTATGCTGTTTACATGCTGCTCATTCACTACTTTCTGCTAGATTTTCCTTCTAGCATGTGACATTGCTTTTGCAGAGCCCTAGTTCTGTACAGACGGAAGGCCGACAGCAGCAAATGAATGACAAAGCATTCCAATTACTTGATGTTTTGTTAACTGCTGTTTTAACGCCGCAGTATGCGAAGCGGAAGCCTCACAAGGTTGGCGTTTTATGGACAAAACTTCAGTCTCGGATGGGATTCGAACCCGGACTTGTGCTTCCCGGACACCGTGCTCTATCCCTTACACTACCGAGACCCCGCTTGCCCTCGCCTTCTTATTCCAATTACCTTTGGTTCACTTCATTTTTATATTCTGCTTCCTTTCTCCTCTGAGCTTCTGCTGTAGCTGAAGGTGTTCGACGCTGAGTAACGCAGTGAACCTTTGTCTTACATTATCAAGTGCTATCTGGGGATGAATATCACGAGAAAAACTTGATGGAAATAGTTTTCAATCACAGTTTAGTGGTCCACCATTAAAAGCAGGCTTTTTCAATTCAGGCACTTCTTCTAATAGACGTTATTTGAAAATCATGACCGAAGTAAAAAATGTGAAGCTTCACCTTAATCATGCTCAAAAAATCGTGGTTGTTCGAAAAATTAAATCTGCGCTTATAATATTCCTCTAAAATGTCATGTTAGATATTGAAGTGCGGATCCGAAAAATCTTTGAAAAGTATTTAGGTCCCCTACACAATAGATAAGTTGCCTGTTTGATACGAATCATTTTTTCCCTACCAGTAATGCCCAGTGGAGATAGAGTTTCAAGAAGATTCTTCGATGGGCATGAACCACACATATTGAGTGGACCATTACAGAACATCTGGTAGAGATGTGACAACATGTGCTATCAAACCTTTTTTTTTCAACAATTCTCTTGCAGTTGGTCGATGTCTTTACGCCTTTTACTTTTATCAAACTGGTTTTTGAAAGAAACCTCAATTTTCCTGTTAGAAAGTGATTCAATTGAGGTGTAGATGTCAATCTGTTTACATATACTATAATGTAAAGGTGGAAAAACACAATAAATATTTGTTGAACTCTTTTTCATCTACTTCCTATTTTCGTGTAGCTTCTAGACCTGATATTAGTTGATTGCGGCTGAACAAACATTTTTTCTATCTGACTGAGGGGGAGGTGGGTGATGAAAAAAGTGGATGAATAAAAATATCTCTTTGAAAGCTCAGGGTCTACCCCGATCCGCGCATACTGTTGCGGTTTACTAGCTAGATGTCTTGCGTTCCATAACCTACAATTGATTAGTTGTCTCGGCTAGTTGATTCGCCGTGGGGCATGGCGTCCAAGTAGTGATTACTGTCACCTAAGAAGTTCATCTTTTGATATAATCTCTCTATATACCCTTTATAGTTGCCGTATACTGTAGTAAACCCACCGTGGCGTTTCGTGTTTGCCTAATGGAAAAAGACCGATTGGTAGAGATAGTGCTATTTCAAATTTTGGATGTTTTGACACACCATGAATCACACCAACCTTGACTTCCGAAAAAGATAAGTGTTGGTAATATGTATGATGCAATATTTACCCTCAATATGGTTTTGAGACAAACAACATTGGGACCTTATCGGTTGTCGGGCTAAGAGGTCAGAGTAAACAAGTTTTGTCAATGAATATAAACTTTTTGAGCTCCCATTTTCTAAACAGTAATTACTGTCACATGTGCGACTGTAACAGGCGCGCGACAGAGATGCTGGTTACGGTGTATCCCGCGGTGTGTTACTCACGTGGTTGACGCTGATCAGTGGCCGACGATGATATGACCGGTTTCGTATCTGTTCAGATGTTTTCCGCGATGATCTTTAATGATCATCCCAGTAATAGGCCAAACTTGCGAGTCCCCGCTCAATGTCCGTTCAAACTTAACGTTTGACGCTGAGAAGATGAGGCTCTTACTAACATTAAATTCACACCCGTTCTTTCTCAACGCTGTTCTGTGACTCGACTTCCTTCGTAAATATTTATTTGTTTTGTTTGTTGTTTTATTTTGTCTTATTTACAGCTATTTGAGAGAGAATCTATTCGAGATGAAATTTATTTTATTGCTTACTTCCATTAAACATGCAGTTAACTCGCTCCATTGCCTGAATACCGATTTCACTACTACTACCACAACTACTATTTTGACGAGGATGTTGGGGAAGACAGCATTGAAATGAAATCTTCAGCAACCAGACAGCATCATCATGAGTTCCTACCACACCTAATGGCATATTTGAATATTTTTTGGAGAAAAGGTGGTTGGTATCTATCCGCGTATCGTTGCGTGGATCGATGCTTCTATCACAGGACGACAATTTTCCGCTCGTTTGACTTATCCTTTTTCTTTGCCTAGGGTGGCAAACAGTGGTTTTCCACAGGATGGGGTTCTATCTCTCATCTTGTTCAACATTTCCATGCATGAACTTTATCTTTGCTCGAGCAGAGTGGGGGACGCACGATTCGTGCGATTTTGAGTGCGCGCGGCAAACTGCGCGGCGGAATTCATGATTATTCGAACGACTCTGACGCCTACTATTGGAGCACAAACTTGAAGTAGAGTGGATTAGTAGGATCAGCTGCCCATACCCAACTTTTCTACTTCAAGTTTGTACCCCAATAATAGGCGTCAGAGTCGTTCGGATCATCACGAATTCCGCCGCGCAATTTGCCGCGCGCACCCAGAATCGCACGAATCGGCACACACCCGAGCAGAGTACCGTTGGGGTTTGTGCGTTCGCGGACGATCTCAAACGTCATCTTTCTGTCGTAAACAACGATGAGGCCACAATATTTCAATCTGCCTCAGATATTGTTGTGCAGTGGTCATGGGATTGAAATTTACCTTTTCTGAGAGCAAATCTGAGGTTCTGCATCTGGGCAAATCTAATAAACCTCACAACTACTACATTAATGACGCACCGTTGATGGCTGCCAAACAGACATTTGACCTGGGTTTCCTCATTAGAATTGATCTTAGCTTTGACGCTCATTGTGAAACAATCGCGAGAAAGGCAACAGTTATCATGTACAACATATTCAGAGCCTTGTTGACGACGAGTGCTCCAGTGTTATTGCGCGCTTACAAGATTTATCTTAGACCTGTGCTAGACTATAGTCCAGGGTTCAATCCTTACAAGGTCAGGACAATTAAGAAGTTAGAGTCATTGCAGAATAATTCCATGAGGAAATTATTAATAAGAGCTATAGGGTTTACGTATGACCAGATCCCTTCTAGCAAAATCCGGAACAAGAACTTTTGCTGAGCCTCATTGCAGTCGAGACGGCAGAGAAATGATTTGCGGTTACCCTTCAAGCTCATCGAGGGTAAAGTAAGCATGGATCCAAATCAGCTCCTGACCCTGAGACCCCTCTCTTACCAGAGGTGGTAGTCTGAAACTGGGTGTGGGTAAAGCTAGATTGAATTGCAGACATCACGGGTTTATATTTTCTTCGTCTCATGTTGAATACAAGTTATATTTGAAAGCACAGCTCACGGTAATTTTGTGGTAAACGTTTTGATTCGAAAAGAGGAATTATAGTTTGCGAATGGTTCATCGGTAGCGAAGAAAGCAAGAGAATTCGCCGATTTTGAGGAAAATATGGCTCCACCAAAGTAGGGCAAATAGAGGTTGGACGAGATTGCCGTGGCGAAAATAACATGGGGGGGGGGTTGGGACGAGATTTCAATTATTGCAATTGCACAAAGAGCTGACTACATCGAGCTAGAACTGTATAGAACTTTTTTTTACTGTCGCTATGGGTCATGACAAGTTGTTTGAACTTCCTACATGGGTTCTCTTGTTATCGGTGGAGCCTCTACAATGCCGGTGAAATTCGTCCGAGGATACACACGGGCCAATCTTTGAGCCTTTATAACTCCCTTCATAGGCCGTTTTCAGACCTTGTAGCGCCAGGTATGGTATACGCGGGGGCCTCAAATTCATCGTGTGGGGCAGTCTTAAAAACCTTTTTATCGTGAACTGTGCCTTTAAGCAGTCACTCGTATTTCGCGTGAGCCCTTGTTCCCTTTTTCCTTGTTCTCATAGTTGACATTTGCCAAGTAATCTTTTACTGCGTGATTCAATTATGGGTTTGTTTCTTTTGTTGTGTTGCTTTACTGGTTACGAAATTGCCGGGTTTTGATGATACATCCGTTTTTTTGTGTTGTGTTCACACGACTGTTACTCGTGTAATGATTAATAATGAAAGGTAACCTCTCGAATGGCGACGTTATTCAGCCATGGTCAGATGTGCCTGTCAAGAACTACTCAAGTACAGTTATCACAAGAGTAGTATACTGCAAATAAAAGGGAGACGGGCAGTAGAATCGGTTCGTGTCGATCGATTCGGCTGTCGCGGACCATTCGCTCCATCGTTATTACAACTATAGCGTCCTTCATACAGCTCAATCTATACGCAGTCATCAAATTATGCATGATTCTAATGCTAGTCCTTTTGTATTTCTTACCTGCGGCTGCTTCCGCTACACTCCTTCGCGCGAGGCGTTCCTCTCGCCCCACGCGACAATGCCGATCCTACTGCACCACACCCCAAATAAAACACTCAAATCACCTAAACGATGCCTCTTAAGTTTAACTTGAAGACCGCAAAAAATCGCCTAAAAAAAAAGCAGCATTGTGATATGTAAAATTTGAAAAACATTTTTTCTTCATGTTAGAAAATCTGTGACTTTGTAGCGATGAAATATTCGAACTCTTTAAATTCTATTTTTCTATTGCACTTGAGTTAAACATATGTCCTTTGATTAGTATAGCTATGCTCAATACCTTCGAGTGTATAGATGCTTTCCATGACTTCAGGTTTGAACTATCCCTGCCACCGTAACAGCTGGTCAAAAGCTCCAAGGCTTTCCTCCAAGTACTCATTGCTCCAGAAGCAGAAACGTACTAATGGAACAATAGGTTTTCTGAAAATCGACCAGTGACTCAGCTGATTCAATTTATTTTCTTTTCGCCTACTTTCTCCTCAAAATGCATAAATCAACGGTGGTAACCAGTAGAATTCTTATAAAATGATGATTGCTGTTCGAGGAACAAAGGACGACTAGTCATCGAATAACAGTTTTTATGGACAGTTCCGGACGGAACTGTTGTTAGAGACATTTCTTGCTCAATCAGGCTCTTACTTTCCGTTTTCTAGCTGACCAAATTCTTTCTTTGCTCAGTAAGAAATTGAAAAAATGCCCGTGTAAACTCAAAGTTCATCGGCTGGTAGACTGCATGAGTTCTAACGGCATAGTCACATTTCATATTTTGTTTCATTTTTGTTAACACTCACCATTTAAATAATACCGAGAGCGTCAACCATTTAAGCACCTGTACTGTTGCTTGCTACGACATTCAATCGTTATTTGTTTTTGATTAAATTTTGTTTATCCTTTCATAGTCTGCATTTTGGTTCCCCTGCTGAAGTATCCACCAAATATACGAACTCGGATGCATGTATGTGTCACACACACTGTACGGTCGGACACGAATTTGCCTCGTACGGCGAACGATGAAATCGCGTGATAGCTGCCCCGCGGAAATTATTCTGCGGCGCAAATGCTCCGCGCGACATTACACCTTGTAGCTGCTTGGAGACCTTTTTAACTGTCAGAAAACTGCCTGCAATGATAAGGATGTAAGATGAATTTGTCGCGTAACTCTCGATAAGACATGAAAAAAGCGAGACCCGGGGGAAAAGCGAGAGTACGCGATCGAAAGGACCAACCCATTTCCTGTATCTGAAAAATTCAAAGAGATTTGGGGCTATCAGAGCGCTGTACCGCTAGGGGCAGTGGAGGCGGTAGGTGGTGCACACATGAAAGGGACAAAGTAGAGACTGTGAGCAGTGGTCAAGAAGGAATATATGACGTTTGTTTGCCCACCATAGGTGATAGCAAGATGCCTATACACATGGCTGAAATCCATGACATTCGAATAGGCGCTGACCCCAAAGGAATGGACGTACGGCTTCTCAGTACAGCTGACTCAGCAATATCTTACGCTGTCTGTTCAATCTCAAAACAGGTAAAAACTCTATCATCGCTGCAGTATGTTCGTCCACAGATATGTAAAGGCTCTTCCATACACCCTAAAATTAACCGCCAAAAAGATTGAACTTCTCCGAAGAAGAGTTGCTCCTTATAACCATAAGGGCACACATAGCATGAAAACGGGCTCATCATACAAGTAGTATGAACGTTATTGAAGTGTTGACGCAAGGAGGGTCGGCGGGGAATTAAGAAAGCTTTTTTCACAAGAAGCGCGAAATTGTTGAGAAGTTGAGTCGTGGTGGAACTGGCGACCGTGGCCGTTGCTTCATTTCTTCGTAGGAAACCCAGTCGGAAGCTTCGAAGAGTTCCGCTCTCATTATTTCTGTACTATTTGAAAGTGTCAGGAATTTCGCTCATTTTATATTTATTTCAGTCTGTTTTTTTTTCGTGTTCGAGCTTTCCAGAATCTCGCCACCCATTAAATTTATTTTTTCATATTCTGTTTCAATGTTCTCATAACCATTTCCTCCTTGATCACAGATCCTTATTAGGACCCAACGCTAAATGTAATTTTCAAACTTGTTGAAACTCTATTACTCACTGCTTTTTCAGAAAACCATGAAACGAAAACCGAGCCTTCGAATGGTAGTCGTGGCTCTACTGGTGTCCCTAGGCGGTTCATTCCATTTTGGTTACCAACTGGTAATCACGAATCCAGCTCAGAGTGGTTTCATGCAATTTCTCAATGAATCCTTACAATCTGAACTTCACATAACAGCAAGCGACAATGCATTATCTGTAAGTAATACAGCTTTTATTCCTATCCACTGCGAAACTCGTTGATTTCATCAGTCCTTTTGGTCAGTCATTCTTATTATTCAGCAAATATGGAGTTTTATTGTCGCTATACTATTTCTTGGTGCACTTGCTGGATCTTTTTCAATTCGATTAGTTGCTGATCGAATTGGACGAAAACAAGGGCTTTATGTGTCAACCGCAATCGGTGTTATCTCAGCCGGTCTCTCAGTAGGGTCAAAGTTTGTGAGTGTTTACTGATTATTTATTTATTTGTCTACGACATTCAAAAAGCCTGCATAAGGGCCACCTATATACTACTATGTAGTACATGTAGTTCATGATAAGAGAAGTTCGAATGGAAACGAAATTTGTCAACAGACTTAGAGGAAACATAAAAGAAATAAGGAAGGATATCTGTCGCGTAGACCCTAACTCTTGCGTCAGCAGTAGTCGAAAGAACCGTGTGCCGAAACTTCTTTTCGAATTCCCACGCGGCGGCTACCCTATCCTTGTACTGGAATTCCAACCTTTCCCTTCTTAGCGCGCGACTTCGCGCGATCGGGTGCGGTGACGCGACGCCGTTTTCGGGGAGAAGATACTGGGCTCGAAAGGACCGGCACTTCAATTTAGATGACCAAGTGGGTCTCACTAACTTCTGACGTTTATCAGTCAAGACGGTACTGTCATAGCCAAAGCTTCGCAGCCATTTAGGTGAAATTTTTACGTGGATTGGGGTTCAGGTAAAGACGGAAATTTCTGTTTTCTGTCCTTTGGCATATCTCACTGTAAAATTTCTGAGGTATTTGAAGAGCCTTCAACTTTTCTTGACGACAAATTTTGTTTCCTGAGAATAGTTTTCGATTTTGTTTTGCCAACGAGAAAGGCCAAATGGATGTTTAGAGATCCTCACTCGAATTCAAGAAATCACCGTTAAACTTGTTTTGCCTCAAGCAGTCTTTCTTGAGCGAATCACTCCTTTGCAGCGCTGCCTTCCTTTTCGCTAACTCAACTTTAACGATGAAAAATCATTAGAATCGTGGATGCTCATGACGCTCAGTGCTCATGGTCAGAAGGCATTCGTTCGGAAAGTTCTAGCAAAAAAAGTGGCCATCGTGCAGCGGTTTTGTTCATAGAATTGGGCTGCAAGCTTTACAGAAACCCTACAGGGTAATGTCTCCACGTTCATACAAATCCGAAGAACCTCAGGAACATTTAAGCTGGCCTTGAATATCCGTAGGATGTAGAAAGAGGGCTAAAGATAGTGGAGAAAATCTTGCTACTGCCGAGGGGAAGCTAAAGAGAACAAAGCACTTAACAGCTATAGTAAGCACAAAGTTGTTTATGATTTCAGATTCCCAGTGTTATAATGTACTCAGTTTCTCGAGTAACTATTGGTTTTTCTGTCAGTTTAAGTTTGGGCTTGGCGGCACTGTTTCTGTCAGAATCAAGGTGAGTCCTGCAAGGCTTGTCCCACCACTTACTTCGGCTTGTGTAGTCGTAGAGCATGCTCATATTAATTGTTATTTTCTCTGGAGGTTGAGGAAGAATCGATTTTCGAGTTGCTCGCCTTTACACCCAGAAATTAATTGTTAGAGTGAAGCCTCACAGCATCAGTCTTTCTATTTTAGAAGAAGTATAATAGTAAGGTCTTCAGTTCCGAGCTTTGTCGTGATAACTACCTCTAAAACTTATGAAAAACACATTTGTTCAACAGTTCTTTGCAATCCCATAACAGAGCCTCATAATGGCGAGAGTCCAAAGTGACTTGATCGCTGAACACGCAATAATAACTGACGATAGGTATGACAATAATAGGAGTTATGATGTCACGCTCAAGCATTTATTTGGCGCAATCCCCGCCCCCTGTGGGCAGAGTCCGGTTGTGCAACCACTTTAAGCCTTTTCATCCTGCATCCTGTACTTTCCCGCCCGGACTTATTAGTTTTCTCTGACCAAGTAGTCAAGAAAGTCAGCTTCAGCAACAACATTTTGTTTTCTCAGTGTTGTTTCGTGCTTTATTTAGTGGCCAGGGGATCTCGTTTGATAGGGATCAATCACAAAAAGAATTTTGCTCTGAATATCAGAAAAATTTTATCCATATTTCGTTTTTTACAGCCCTAAAGAATGTCGCGGTGCAATTGGAATGATAACTGGTACTTGTGTGCAATTTGGTACCGTTGTTGGATCAGTTATAGCAATGCCTCAAGTTTTGGGTACCTACGATCTCTGGTGAGCGATATTCAAGACGATCGCAAGCTTACAAAGCTTTTCACCGATTTTATAGTAAAATTTCATTTCTTCTTACAGGCCGTATATATATGTTAGTGAAATTGCAATGATGCTAGTGTGTGTAACATTTTTCCCGCTTCTTCCAGAAACACCAGGGTAAGTGAATAGAACATTTCAGTCATCAGTTTTACACCAAGACCATTCTCAGCAACATTCACGGTTTCTGGGTATAAATTACACTTCATGAGCGATCGTACCCTCTGACCCCATAGATTTTCTTGGGAGACGGGCAGTTGAATCGATCTTGGGTAATCGATTTGCCGCACGCGGCTGTCGCGGACCACTCATTCGCCGTTATTACAGCTCTAGCGTTCTTCTTACAGCTCGATCGATATGCGATTATTATTTTAGGCTTGATTCTACTATTACTACTTTTGTTCTTATATTTCTTGACTGCTGCTGCATCTTGCTACATTCCTCCGCGCGCGGCGTCCCTCTCGCCGCAACGCGACAATTTCGTTCCTACTGCATCGCGCCCCAAAATATTTTCCTTGGCAAAGGGTTCAGAAGAAGTGTAATAGTGAAAAAAAATGAAAAATGGCAAAAGCGTGTTAAAGGTAATTCATAAACTGAAGTTCCAGCTTTCTCGTACAACGAGGAGCTCTGGAAGCTGCAAAAAAGTCGCTCAAGTTCTACTACAAATGTAATGATGAGGCTGCTGATCAGCACCTGTCTCATATCAAGGTAAACTTTCAACCATTGCGGATTTCACGAACAGTGTACTTGTTAGCAAAGACGTCTTACCATATAGCTGTACTCTGTCTGCAGAGTGAAGCCTATAATTCAGAATAGTTACTTATGGCTGCTTTCAGAATTCGACATCCGTTCGTCCATCCGTCCAGCGCGTGCGGTCGCGTTGCGTGCGTGCGACTGCAGCCTTAGCCACTTGTTCACAACACTGGATCACTGCATCACGGTCGACAAGTGGCTAGGGTCGCTGTCGCACGCATGCACGCAACGCGACCGCAACACTGGACGGACGGACGGACGGACGGATGGATCGTTGAAGTGTAAAAGCAGCCTATGATCTCCTCCCTCTAACTTCGTATCTTTCTGAACTTCTTCCATTACCCTTATAGTAACTCTTTTCCTTTCGCTATCATAATCTTTTCTTGAATTCGAGTAGATAGCTATATATTTCCTACATTATGCATTGTCTATAAATACATCAGGGTGTACGGTAAGTACCTCACAGTATCTCCGAAAAGCATTGATACATTTCTGGGATATTCTGAAAGTCTCTGAGGTTTTGAAGAAGTTTTACAAAACGATATTACTCTCTTGTATGGGCATAGCATATCCGAAGACTTGACAGGCCGATGCTAGTTGTGAACGTTCTTGTTCCCAGCTTTATTCAACTCTATAATGACTGAACTCCAACCGAATCCATAATCCACGGAGTGCATTTGGATTATGGATTCGGTTCGATAGTTCGGTAATTATAGAGACCAATAAGCAAATAAGAGATTGTTGATATGTTATGCGTACAAGTTGATATGGTTCCTATGGTAGAAGTGGATGGAAAACTCTGACGAACTCCGAATTTTTGGGCAGATATATTCCTTTTGAACCAAATCCGGCCTTGTGGTAAATGGGTGCGCTCCGTCGAAACTAAGTCACGCCGCAGCCGTCGCATGCGACGGCTGCGGCGGGTCGGCCCGCGATACTTGACAGACATCGCGTCACCTTGAGACCACAGTGGGGTGCGCCGCGCGCAAGGTGGGCGGGGTGATCTACTTTCGACGGACGCGCGCAACGGACGTTCTCCGCGGTTACATAGGCCACTGAGCCAGCCATTCTCAAAACTTGGAGACTACAGCTTGGAAAGGGTCTTGCATCATCATATTTCTTCAAATCTCTGAATTAAAACCTCATTTTAGGAAGAACAAAAACGGTACACCAAGGTTTATACAATGACCGACGTGATGAAGAAGGGGTCGTTGAGGAAAAAGACGTTTATTGGCATGGTAGTAATGTTCGCGATGTCGTTCAGTGGTGTATCAGGTTTGTTTTGTTTCTATCTGTGCATTCAAAACTATTAATAACAAACAAAGTACTCACAACGTCTATAACAACTCTGTATTATCGTTTGAGTAAATGCTTTCGCAGTTGGGCCCTTTACCTAGTATTATCATTATTAACATAGTTATTATCATTATAATTTTCAGTCATTAACGCATATGCGGTGGAAATACTGCTTAGCACCGGACTGAATTCGCTCGAAGCCTCGTTGGCTAATGTCGGTATAGCGTTGGTCAGCGTGGTAAGTTGTCGGCTATTTATTAGGTCGTGAAGAAAGTTCTTGCGTTTTTGCGCCTCAAACTTCAAATGTACATATCTCGGCTTAAACAAAACTTCATAAAACGAAATAACAACCATTACTATCGACACACATTTGTTAACGAGAAACAAGTTAGTTTACCCCATTCGCGTAGAATTCCGGAGATCTAGAGGAGATGAAATCGTCGAATGCCGCGGCAGCATCATGTTTAGTTTTGAAGCATTTCTCCTTGAGAAAGCCGTCGAGATGTTTAAAGAAATGGTATTCTGTGTGGGCAAGGCCTGGGGAATATGGTGGATGCGGGAGAGTTTCATAGCCTAGCTCCATCAATTTTCTCAGGGTAAGGTGTGCGACGTGGGACCGAGCGTTGTCGTGGAGTAGAATTGGACCCTTTCTGTTCACCAGTGCCGGGCTCATGAGCCGGAGTTTTCGATGCATTTCATCAATTTCTTGTCAGTACTTCTCGACTGTTACGGTTTCATCCGGATTCATGGAGCTGTGGTGGATCAGCTCGGCTGCAGATCACCAAACCAGCACCATGACCTTCTTTCCATGGTGCTTCGGCTTGGGAAAATGTCGTGGGGCTTGTTCCTTGTACAGCCACTGGCCTGATCGTCGCCGGTTGCCGTACAGAATCCTCTTCTCATCACACGTCACAATACGGTCTAGAAATGGATCGTTCCTGTTGCGTCGAAGCAAGGCGGAGGCGAGCTCGTAGCGGCGGTCTTTCTAGTGCTGAGTCAACTCATGCGTCACCCACTTATCGAGCTTCTTCGACTTCCCGATCTCCCGCATGTGGGTGCCGACCGTCCTGCTAGAAACACTCAATCTCGAGCCAATATCCTTCAGCGTTGTACGTGGATTCTCTCCCATTAACGCTCTCAATTATTCGTTGTCAACGGCCGATGGCCGCTCACTACGCTCATCATCTTCCAGGCTCTCATCGCCGGTACGGAATTTTTTAAACGACCACTGTGCTGTGCGTCAATTCGTCGTACCTAGATCTAAGTCATCGTTGATATCCCGGTCCGTTTCCGTTGCACTCCTGCCCATTTTGAATTGGAAAAGAAAAATCGTGCGGATCTGTCGTTTGTCCATGCTGATTTCGACCTTCTAATAAACCCCAGGAATTATTCCAGGGAAAACCGATTATATATTTGGATAGAGCAAGAAATGCGCTTCAGAATGGTATAAAACCTGCAAAAAATCTAATAGAAAATAACACCGGGGCGAGCAGTTGAAAACTAAGCGTCAAAAAACGCAAAAACTTTCTTCACGACCTAATATAATGAGTAATCATTCCAGTAATCCAAAAACAACTATTGGGTGCCCAAGAGGGTGATTTATGAATGACGTCACATCTCTAGGCGACAAAACTGGTTCTTGTAGTACAACTTGTTATTTCTTCTGCTCTCTGCCACGCGGGACTTTATACAGTACAGTACAGCTCATTCAGTAGGATTCAGTTTATGTATTAGATTGAGTCATAAGTCCTCGGACAAAATGATAGTGATGCCTTCTAGTGATCACAACTTGGGAGAGATGTGACGAAAATGGACGCGCATGGTATCGTTAGATAGGGTATGAAAAGCCCTTTCAAATGCATACTAACGAATACACCTGACCGTTTCCTTTCCTGCAACCGCGCTCCATGATTTCAAGCCGTCGCAACTCCACCTCCGCAACACCATCCTACTTCTTTCTTTATCTGATCAAGAACTCGCGGCAATCGATAGACGTAGGAAGGAAATTCACAAAAGCGTTGCTCCTGCTAGATGCACAATTTACAAGTGGCACACAAAGTTGACGTCGGACGACTATTCCATCGGAATTGAAGTTCGTCCGGGAAGCTCAATGGAGTTGGATTTGGACGTGCTGCGGAGCCAGGTGGAAGCCGATCCGCATCAAACTACTGTGAACTGGCAGTCCCACTTGGGCAGTCAATCCACAATTATTCGTGGATTGAAGTCAGTCGGCAAGGTGCGAAAGCTCGGTCGATGGGTGCCTCATGTTTTGAAGCAGTATGACATGGACTACCGCGCCGACATGGCACTTTCTCTCCTCACGCTCAAGCGCAGGAAACGGTCAGGTGTATTCGTTAGTAGGTATTGGAGGAGCTTTTTGTACTTTATCTAAGGAGGCCTACCGCGTCCATTTTCGTCACCTCTTTCCCGGGTTATGATCTCTAGAACTTATCACTAACACATTGTCCGAGGACTTATGACTCAACCCAATAGTAACTCGTATCAGACAGACCACTGTTCTCAGGACTTCGAACAAAGACTTACTGAGCACTCGAATGGCGGGCTTTATATACCCCTCAGAGATCAAAAATATTGCGCGAAAAGATCAGCTCAATCCATATCTCAGGGACTCATCGTCCGTATTGGTTGGATGAATAGCTAACATAACAGAGATTAGACAGAACTTCAAAGGCAGGAAGTAAAATCTAGAAGCATTAAGAAATAGACATAAAAATCAGCAATATGTTGTCAATGGTCGATTCTTCGACTGTTCCGTAGTTTTCGCCCAGGAATGAATCTATGGTTCCGAAAATAGCACGTGGGATATGCCTAGACTAAAGCCGACCTCCTATAAGAACTCCAAAATGGTCTGACCGTCGCACACACCCACTGTGGTCGTGGTATGACGGCCTCGTTAAGGTTGCATCAATCACAATGGAGCACTAGGACGCCAGCGAGTAGCACGCTTATGTGAGAGACACCCAGACAGTTATAGACACATCATCTCGTACGACCTACTTCCTTACTACTTTTTCAAAGTCATATAATTCTTTTGTTTTGATTTTGTCGCATTGTTCGCCATTCATTGTCGTGATCAGCGCCATTGATATTTCTACCACGTTATGGAAATGCCTCAAAAATCCTTTATCAACCTACTTTATTTTCATCCCGTTACTCATTAGGTAGCCCGCCATAAAAGAAACATCAGAATACGCTTCGCGCCAGTACATCTAGGGGGACATCAGTTCATAAGGCAAATCATTTATGATTTTTTTCACACCCTAAAGCAATTTCACGGGCATAACTGTCCCTACCCGCACTAGAGAAGTTCCCAGTAATCTATGAAATATAGCGAAAGGATGAGGAGAGATAAGTTGCTTTTAACGGAGCGGATAAGAATCTTGAGGTTTTTTCTATCAGAATGTCTTGAGTGGTAAAATACTTTGGAGCCATACTTGACGACAAGGTGGTCATTTCAACATGCTACTGTACCACATCCTATTTACCTCTCGTATTTTTGCCAGTTATATTTTACTATAATGTAAAAGTCAAGTCCCAGTTTCATCGAGCTGTCTTTCGGCTGCGATGCGCCATGTAAAGTGCTCCCGTTTTCAGGAATTCCACAAACTTCTCTGATGGCTTACAACAAAAATGTACTTGAATTTATCACAATCTATTAGAAAGTATTATGCTTTTAGTTCGCTATTGTGATCTCGTCCATGGTTGTGGACAAATTTGGACGACGACCTCTACTTTTGATGGCTTTCATGGGCTGCCTGATCTGCAATCTACTTATATTTGCACTCATGTTATCATTCGACAAGTTAGGGGTAAGTTTTTTGTGAATTCCATACTGATCCCCTCTTCAACACCCCACTCCCCCAAATATATTCCTCGGGGATTTTCATCACTAATTTTTACTCTAGAGGTAGTAGCAGGCGAATTCACCGTTTTGAACACCTGTGATTTAGGATAAATTCTCGAATCCTCCGAATTCCTCTCCATTTTCGAAGAAAGCGGAAGGTGCGGTTGTCTCCAGTGGTGACCAGTATGACCTAATATGTATGCAGCGCCTGCAAATGGGAGGAAGAAATCAAGTCTAGGCTTGTCAATGACAATAGCCGGCACATTACTGGTAGAGGCCCGGGCTGAATTCCCGCACAGACCTATTGTATATGCCGTTGTATCTCTACATACAAGTTCAAAGAAGAGCAACCAAGGATATTGGATGAAGCTTTTGACGATAGTCAATCCCGTCTGAGAGATGCTCCCCGCATTCGACCTCCATTCAAGAGTCGTCTTTTTAGTGCGAGTATCTATTCGTGAGTCGGTCCCCTGACTAAACGTGTGTGTTAGTAGCGCGACTTGCCACATCACCACCTCCGCCTCTAACGAAGAGCGGGGCAAAAACTAAATCAATTCGGGTCTCGGTAGTGTAAGGGATAAGAGCACGGTTCCCGGAGAGGACAAGTACGGGTTCGAGTCCCCTCCGATCCTGAAGTTTTGTCCACAAATCGCCAACCTTGTGAGACTTTCAGAACACGTACTGCGACGAATAACAACAGTTAACAAAACATCAAGTCAAAACAAGTTAAATAAGTTTAGTTTCCATCGAGGTCATCCAGTCACTTGTCTCGTTTGTTAGGACCAAGTGGATGTGTTCATTCGGGGAATGGGGGATTTTGAAAATCAGTGAAAAGGTCTGTGTGAGGCTAGTGGCTTTAGTTTGAAGATGATTCCTACTGGAATAGGTTTTTATGTCGTACCGAGTAGTGTTCAAGTCCAAGTTACTAGTTAATTACTCGAGCATTTGGGAACTACGTAAGTATCCGGGGAAAAAATGTCCCGAAGCCCAACCATATTGCCGGCGGCAATGCCTCACTGATCAGAACTCGGAACTGTCCTTATTTCGCCCTCATGCAGCCGGAACAGGAGTCTCTGACAGATTTGACATGGATGTTACAAGTGCAAGCACTTATTGGCAGGTACCAGCCGGAAACGAAAGAACGAAGAACGACCCTCAGGGCACTTTACACCGTAAAAATTAAAATAGAGCTTTAGTGGGGAGAGATTGTGCCAATAAACGCGGCCGAATGATATTTAATACTGTTGAAATTCAAGATGAGAACATTTCGTAGAGAGCGTTTTTTTTCAGTATCACATAATTGGCTTTATTTTGATATTCGTGATCTGCGTCTTCATTATATTCTTCGCTATTGGACCTGGTCCATTGTGTTACTTTATCACCGCTGAACTAGTTGGACAAGCGGCTCGAAGTGGAGCACAGAGCTGGGCTAGTGTTGTGCAAATGTTATGGTATGCCACATTTCTTCGCTTTTCCCTTTCGCTCACTGTTAGGCTGATAAAAAGAAATGACTGGCTTATATTAGTAAAAAGCTTTTAATAGTAAAGGTGAGTTCTTTTTCGAACAAATATCCAGCAAAATCACGTTTTTAGCATATTTATGACCTTGAGCTGTCTTCCTGTTTTTTGCGGCTCCTCTTTAGGTAAAAGCTCAATTCACAATAACTTTTGGACAACTAATTTTACACGAGTAATGTAAGTGACAGATCAAAACATCGCAAAAAGATGAACATTCAGAGGAATCGAAGACTCCTGAAAAGAAATAAAATTAGGTAGGGATTGGACGGGAATGCCACGACAGAAGTTGCAGTGGAAGGCTATTCGGACGAGTTGTTCAAATGTGCGCGCCATTGCATAAAGCTAGCTGCACTGAGTTGCTCGCGTGCAAGGTATGGGTCCTGGTGCGAATGGTGCAATTTCTACGACTCTTTCAACACTTAGGAACTCGTCCACTTAGGGGTGTGTATGTCGGCGAGGCATATTCTGAAGCATTTATTATGCCCTATCTTGGCCGTTTTTCGACCCAACAACTCAGGCTCTCCTTAGGGTCACAAGAGAGAAATTCTGAAGCCATATTCGGTGTTATCTGTGTCTCTAGATGTAAAATTCTTGATGCAAAGCTTTCTTAACGAGTTCGGACTTCATAGCATCATTGAAGGTCATGTTTCCTGAAACAATCGGGAAGTGGAGCAAACTGGTATTCCTGTGAATCGAGATTAGGGAAATAAGATGGGAGGAGCGTTGTACTTTCGGGAAAGGACATGTCGAATGAGCGGTTTTTTTCTGGCCGTCCATCCACTCGGAAACATAAGCAGTTTTCCTACACAGAATTGTATAGGTTTCACCATAGTCTAGTTGTTCAGAAAAATTCCATTCAAAAAGTCAAACGTTCGGAAGACGGGTTACTTTTGAAAAAACTGTATTACTTGTACATCAAACCACAGGTATTTTTTTGTGTAGCCAGAGCTACAGCATTGAAATTTTGAGGTTTAACAGCTTGTTAAATCCTGATAAATAGGGTCGATACACTGCACGTGGGGGTTTATTCTTAGTCTGGGATTATTTGCTTAGAATGCCTACATCGTGTGATTTTTTTCTGAGCGGGAACAGATTTATTCAGATAAACAATCACATTCTTTTCTTAGAAGCTTTTCTAGTAATCAATTATGCCGACAGATACATCGACAGCTGTTTGTGCACGCTCTCGATCAGTGATCGGAGGAAAAAGTCACTCGCGCTCGTTCTCTAACTCGTAATGAATGGTTTATCATATTGAGATTGATGAAGTGGCCCCCATCTAGAAACGGCGGATCGTGGAGTCCATTAGCTGTAAGAACGGGCGGGGGGGAGTGTCGACCAAGCCTACGGGGAGCTCAGAGGTGAGCCCACAGCCACTATCGACCACCTTAATCAAGGGGGCCCATATTAAAAAAGTGTTCATGGGACACGGCTAGCAATGTGACTAGCGATCCCGTTTCCGAAGTACCTCACCGCTCCCTTCCGTTTTCTGATCTCTTCCGATTGCCAATGCCAGTGTGGACATAGTATAGTAAAATATTTCTAATGCAAAAGATTAGAACGACGGCGATTACATCGACCCATGGGCAACGGTAAGAAATTACTCCACAATTGATGTACTACGAAAGGACCACCAAGTTTTCCATACAATACTCAAGTTACCATTCTGCAACCCAGAGGTAACCGAAAAGGGTTGGGGAGGAAAGGCTTTCTCAGTGCCCCCAGACCTTTGTGGCTTACGGGTGCATTCACTTCTAATCAAATATTAATTAGAAATAAATTTTACCAATGCAAAGAATTACCAATCAATCAAAAATTACCAATCAATTAATCAATTAATAATCTGGCGTACTGATCCCTAAGCTGTATATGAAGCTATTGACAAACTTCGAAGGGATTGAAGCTCTATCAAGGTATCGAGTGTGTATTGTGGCTTTGAACTGTCCTCTATTCCCACTGAACTGGTACAATCATAATGTTAAGTTTATGAAAAATGTCAACCTACTGGCTGATTTTTTAAGTTGTTCCCAGGGGTTATGCTTTTGCAAAAACGACCTGCTTGATGGATTCTAGGAAACGGATTACCTCAATAAATCGTGGTAAATGGTTCAATGCCAGATCCCCATCAAATCAGAACCTTATGTTTCTCTGGAATCCCACTGGGAGCGGAGCTCCTCATCGCGATCCGCCTTTGAGCGTTACGTTTTCGTGTTGATATAGGAAGGAACAACTGCAACACAGCGCTGAGTGGGCGGTGATTTTCCCTGTGGTTGTCCTGCATGTGTCCTCGAAGTCAGCAGATACACTTGCTCCGTGTCGTTCAGGAAAATAGTGAAGGAACGAAAAAATTGTTTGAAATGTATTAAAAATACTAATGGGACTGTCAGCACAAACACAAACAATTTAGTAAAATGCCACCCATCCAACACCCCATTTATAACCGAGTAATGGACGCTGCTGAGTTCAGGCAGTGGCTTGAGCAGCGGGCCGATGTTCATGTCCGTGTTGTCTATCCATCACTTGGAGCTTGTCACCGATTAATGATTCCCTAAGAAGAGGAATTTTTGAAATAAATGTGGGGACAACAGAAAGATTCAACAACAAACATATTCAAACAGATTCAAACAAAAAAAAGAACAGTGGTACGCTGTTTTGCATTTTGCGTGGGGGGGGGGGGGGGGGGGGAAGAGGGGAAGTATGGAAAGTGCGGGACGTTGTTTTGCTTGACAGATGTCACCAAAAAACCACAGGTACCTTTCTCATCTTTACCTTACTCTCCTCGGGAAACAGTTGTATTCAGTGGGTTTGGCAACTGTTGAGAAATTATACTCCTAGTTCGTCTAGAATGCCTCTGATTGGTGGGCTATCCTCTCCAACCAATCACAGGTGTTCCTGTATTTGAAGCGATACTATGTGATCCAGACTTCTTTAAGGGCATCTTGCAGACTACCCCCAGAGCCTTTTTTCTAGAACCTCACTGGCATCAAAGTTATACTGTCCACTACGGTGAACAGCAAAAAAAACCTTGTAAAGTAGATCATATTGTAATAATGCACGCTATTTTTGTGATATGTAGCAGCACCATGTAGGTATGCATAATATGAAACTGATATTCAGCATGATATGTAACTAATAAACAAAAATATTGTAATAATGATAATGCATTTACAAAATACAGCTTTTTGATGCACATTAATAGTGTATTGATTTTTCAGCCGTTTTATAATTGTAACAATATTCCTGCCAATGAAAAATGGAATTGGCGAATCATGGTCATACCTCATACTATTTGTGGCACCCGTTATCGCATCCATAATCTTCTTGTACTTTAAACTGCCTGAAACAAAAAACAAAACTCCGATCGAGGTAAGAAATGTCGACTCGTTCGTTCAGTTCCGTCAGGACTGAGACCAATGATCATAGCCAGTTGGCTGTTGTGCTTCGACGATTTTTTTTTTTTTTGTTCCGATCAAAATTTTTCAGGTGGATGAAGCTGCAGCAAAGCTTCCCACAATCTTTTCTACGAAGTCCCGTGGACAGATGAATATTACGAGTATAAAGTTGTAATATGTATTTATATATATATTTATTGTTGTTTTTGTACACCAATAAAAAATTGTTCTCCATATGCTTTCATTTGATTGGAAAAATGAATTGTTTAGTAAGCTTTCTCACATGTGGAGTAGTTTGTTAGAGCAAATCCATCAGATTCCTCCCCTAGCTCACCTTTTACTAAAAATGTGGATACTTGTAATTGAGAAGAAAGGGCACTCCAACCATTTGCTGGACCCCGAGCTTGAACCTCGCTAATACCAATCGGGCTTTTTGTTCCTTACTGGTTACCATGTTGTAACACTCATGCCTAGAAGAACAGGAAGTCAACTTCAAATAACTGTTTCACTTTACAAGTTACTCTCAGGGTGATCATCCCTGCAAAATACCACGATCGCTCCAAAACGAAACAGAATGTATGTCAAAACTGAAAAAGAGCAGTTTACATTTGAGTGTCCGAGTTTTTCCAAGAGATCAGGCTCGTGCTTTGCCCCCTGAAGTGTGGACTCTTTACAACTCCTGACTTTTTCTTCGTTTCATCGAAAAACCGTGAGAAAGGTGTAGAGTTGCCGTTTCATGGCTATCACTGTCGACCCCGCTTACATGAACAGATAGTAGCTCTATAGATATTCTCCTTTCGTGTTTACTGGTATAGTCTCCTTAGTAATTGAACAGACCGACGAATAATTGTGCTATAAGCCAAATCAACCATTATTTCACGAAATTGTCGCTAGAGGAAGGTCATACTCAAGTACGGTATGATTTTCAGTTATGTGACTGGGATGCAACGGTAAATGAGTTTCTCATTTCTTGAAAACTTTAGCTGGTGGTCCTGGGTTGTAAAGGTTAACAGGTAACCAACGGATAATTGATGATGATGGGCTCCCGTCCGATACTTATTCTGTGAATAGGCTTGGAACTAAAACATGATAACGAGTAAGGAAAGAGTCAGTAAAGTATAGTGCACTCCCATCACTTTTGCCTTTTCTTCTCTGAGCTCACCCTCTTCGAGTTCAACCTCCAACAGCTCCATTTACCTGCCTCCTTCTTGAAAACTTTTGTCGCCTCGTCCACTCGCTCAAGGTGCCACTGATTTTCGAGCTCTTTAGTGTTTCAGCTTTTCGATTTAAGTGTCAGTTTCCTGTGTTTTCTCTTTAACCAAAAGGCCGGTCGAGCAGGTCCTCTGAAGAAGTCTGGTATGGTGTTAAGTGGAACGGCACGTGTTACTGTGCCGTATTATACTTGGTAGGAATGAGGAAGTTCTGAGCATCCTCCCCAGCCGCTACCGTATCCACCTCAAACTTGATTCCCTCTCCCAATCGTTGAAGCATAAAATTTGTTCTTAGACAATTACTACTTGCTAACACCATTCATCGTCCATATGCTTGTGTCATTCTGTTCCAAAAAAAAAACGTCCTGCCATGTGGCCGATCAATGGGGTGGGTGGTTTGGGAAGGTTTTGATCCAAGCATTGTGCTTGTGGTAAGAACGGCTTTCCACCTACCCACTCACCCTACCCACACATAACTTTGCGGTTGAGCCGGCTTCTTCTTGGCAAACGAGGGCAAATGCTCGTGAGAAACGCTTTTATTTCCTGTGATTTGTGAAACTGCATTTTTTGCAAATTCGGTTACAGCTTATTTTTTACAAAACTTAAGTTAAATGCAAAAATTTCTAAGTTATGCCTGAAGCTTCAAAAACCATACATTCAGACCAGTTGTTAGCTGGCCAGAATATTTAGAATAACTTGAAATGATAGCTTACGGTAGAAAATGAGTATAATCAGATCAAACTCAAGTGTGTTCATTACTTTTTAGACTTTTTTTCAAATTAAAACATGATGGGATAGTGCAGCAGTACCCGGGGAAAGTTCCCGTCAGCATACTTGGTACTACCAAATTGTACCATCCCACTACCATGTAGACTTGACGCCATAGCGTGAACCACCGACCATATTATACATGCAGTTGCAATAAATTGAACACAATGATGGTAAATAGGTTCATGAAGCTTGATTTATGAATGCTAAGATGCCGATCTTACACTCGTTCCCAAAATACGCCCGTTTGTCGAGGTGGAGGCGGACACGACCACTGACGTAGCTTATTTCCATCAGTTGTCCGTTTGCCCGATGCCTACTAGCCATGCCACCGACAATGAATCTTCTTGACATTCTGATCATTCATTGTACAGTCAGAGCTTAAGAGGCCTGAAGCACGTGTTTCATTTGTTTTCGCTAAAATCGGATTTTTATGGCACTCGAAGACGTTGAACTGTGCACTGTGCACTTCACTTGTTTGTTGTACTGAACCGGATACAAGTAATTAACTTGTACCGGAACTCTGTCAAAGTAGGGACCAGAGCTTGAATCGAATGAATGACGCGTTGAGGGTGGTCTTTTCAATGAGTTCGGGCAGGATATTCTATGAGAAAAACGTTTGGGAGCTGTGATTTTTGAGAATCGGCCCCGCTGTTCCGTACATTATTCACGGCTTCCCGTTGACCGAAGAACGTGCGACTGACTGCCTTCACTTTTTCCATGATGATAACGTTTTCTGAGAGCATATTAATAAAGAGATCGACATGAGATCGGGGAACAAATGTGCTTCAGCAAGCGGTGGGTAGACCCAGAATCTCTCATCTCTCGGATGGGATGGCGTTTTGTGGACCAGTGGGCGAATTTTGATTACACTTCAGTTCAGCTCTGATTACACTCCGATCTCTTTCCCATTGGCCACCTCCTTGGCAAAGGCAATATAATATTCTCCATAGTCATCCTATATTAACTAATCTCTACTGGAATTCCTACTGACAGTTCCTGTAACTTCCCCTATGCATGGATACCTATGAAATTCGAAACTTATTTTTTTTTAGTAGGAGAAATTGTTCATTGGAATGGCAGCATGAGTGCATTTGAGGTGTTCATTGATGATATTACCGCACGTGACGCTCAGCTCAGAAAACCTTTTGATCATTATTGCTAAAAATAAAAGCCACCAGTCGACGTCATTGCAGCCATGCATCCTTCACTTACCACGAATTAATATCGGAGAAATTTCCTCTGAAATTCCGTATTTAAATGCTCCCTCAACTGCTCAGCTCAGAAACTCTCCTCAGCCTCCTAGAACGATTTTCCTTTCTCTAGACCAAAGAATCCTCATCCTTAGCTCTAGAAATGAAATCTGAGATCTTCACAGATGTTTCGAACGTTAGCTTGAAGCGCTTAGGTGATTTACTGCTTCAGGTACTTCGACAACAGCTGAAACCAAGGCATTCTTACCCACCCCACAACCCCATGCGTACTGCTACTACCTAAGAGTAACCTTTACTTTGTCGACCAGTACCCTGTTCCGTAGTTCTTGGGTTTTTGTTGATCTGCTAACATCTGTATCACCTTAACATTCTCTTTGTCCTCCTTCAAGTCAAGCATCCATCACAATTTCTCTCTTCAACTCATGCTCATCCTCTCTATCCGGCTCTCCTCATTCCGTCAAGCATGTCCACGACGATGTTCCACCCACGCTTGCGCCTTTGCTACCCCACTCACTTAACACTACACAACTCGATCTGCTCTCCAAAACGAGGAGGGAGCGTCAAAGAACTCATAGACGATTACCAGAGCGCTGTATGCTGTAGATGTGCAAGTGTGCAAGCTTGGCATACTCGTTGAGAGGTGGCTGCGGCACTTGAGAGATGCTGGCGCTCTTTTTCTTACCCTGACTTGGTGGTTGGGTATTCATATAATGAATTATTCTTTATGACCTCTTTACAGAACATTGTAATGTGCTATTAACTTTAAGCCTACTTCTAACAGCTCTAGACTAACTCTGGCTTGCTCATATAAAATATTCCAATGCTGTTAAGCAGAGAGCTTTCGATGTCGAGACTATCCAATCGTTTTTCGGTTAGCGGTTTAGGATTTCCTTCATCACCTCATGCCGTTTCGCTCACACTCAGCCCGTATCACCTCTGAACAACATTGGCTTGCTCTTGCTCAAACAATGAGCGTCACCCTACAACCTGCTAATGCTGTACTGAACCTCACGATGATTGTGTAGGGTTCACGAATCCTTGGCGATGAAACCGCTGTCAACTCAACGATGCATGTTTTCATGTTCAATTGCATTCGTTTCTTACTGTTGTAATGTCTCCTTTTATTGTGTTACTCAGTAAATAGTTGCTAACCAAACAGCTGATGTGTAGCGACTCTCTCGTTTTCGCAATAACTGGCGGTCGGTCCGGCAGGCACGAAATCTCTTTCTTCTCTTTGTGAATAGTAAAGTGAATGCTGAAGGTTTTCCATAGCTTACTCAAGCTCGATCCTCCCTCCCATCCCTTCAGATTCTTTTGTTATTTTTTAATAAAAATCCCTACAGGTTATCCCCGGTCAACAGTACTGAGCGGGGCTTCGTCTCGCGCTTGAGGTCCAGGTTCAATTACTTCTTCACAACTTCCGTGGCATTTTTGTAATCACAACTCTAGTGAAAAACTAACTTTCTAAATTTAAAGGTTGGGAGTTCCATTTCGAGGTCGCCCACGGATTTACCACTTTGTATAGCTTTATAAGTGTACATAATTATACAGTCTGCGACTCCAACTTTTCATTCATCCTGAAAGATCACAGCTGTTGTTAGGTAATGTGTGAGGGAAATATCGTTTTTCTTAGGATTCATGCGCTTTTACGACTATCTACCGATTGCTTCTTTTATTGCCATTTTACCTCCCTAAAAATCGTCTTTTTACAGGTCGGCGGTCATAGATGTCAGAAGCGGAGCAGCTGGACCAAAGTGGAGGAGCTCCTGATGCCGAGGTAGAAGAGGAAGCTATCTTCATCAAGAAGGAGATCACCGTCGATATGGACCAACTGCAAGATGGTGAAGTGCCCCAGCAAGGTTAGTTTAAGAAATTACCTCGTTCGCCAATCTGAGTTAACTCGTATTTTCACTGTAGTAGATGATGTAAATTCTAAAATCCAGTATAGTCAACAAGACGCTGAATCCCTTTCTCGTTTCGGCTACTTTTTGTATTATGAGGAAAAAAGTTTTTAGTAAGAATTATAAATTTATCATAATTGGTGGTCTGAGTGGTTCGAGGCTAACTTTGAAGAAGAATTTTCTTGACAAAAGTTTAGGGCAAATTACATTACTCAGTTGTCAAGATACGAGAAAAATTTTACTGTTTTAGGGTAGTTGAAAAGAAATTTTCTCAATTTTATTCTCAATGAAGCTTTGCAAATTACATAAAAGTCTATACTTCGAAAACTTCGGAGTTCAGTGGCTGATTTGACTTTTTCTAGTGCCAGCTGTTCGATTTCATTTCAACGCCGCATTTTATTGTTAAATTAAACACGCTCCCGGCCTGTAATTGCTACTGAAGCCCCAAAGTCGATCAAAATTCTTTCTTCTTGGGATAATTTTGGAGTTTTTATGTTGTTTTAATATAATCTCCATTACCACGCAAGTATCTTTAATTCAACGAAATTTTGAATTTCAAATCCAAATCAAAGTCGCAAAGCCAATTTGAAGATATATGGAGAGTGAGTAATTTTTCTTCCCGTTCTGTTCGCAGTTTCTTTTGTGACCATACCGTATACCCCTCGAAGCATCCCCCTTTCTTGTGTTGAAAATCACAATCAGAGGTGGGAACGAAGTTACCAGATTTACTTTACTTTAAGGTCTTACTTTAGTGAGAAGAGGATAAACTTGTCACAAAAGTTCTTGGTTTAGTTTTTTGTTGGTGCGAATTCTCCACAAAATTCTACTGATCCTTATTTCTTTTTTTTATCCATTATAACTATAACGCCGATCAATAAAATAGCCCTTAATCTTGGATGCCGATGAGTTTCGCCCATCTGTCAAGAAACTTTTCGATACTGCTTCTCCAGAGTTCGGGCAACTGCGAGTTGAGAAAGTTGTCGACCGCCCCTTGAAAACATGATCGTTGTCCAACTTTCGCCCACGCCAAGAAATTCGAATATCTAAAATTTTAAAGAAATAAAAAGGAAATTAATGGGGATTTGATGGAACACCATGTGTTAGCATCATATTTATGTGAACTTGCATTATAATGGTGTATACTGAGTGATAAGAGCCCATAGATGCGTGGGGTGTTGTTCTCAATTGACGTGCCGCGGTGCGAAGAAGCAGGTAGCTGAGACGCTGTGAGCGGGGGATAGCGCGATACGCACAATGATCAAAGACTATCAAATTTCGTGCCAATTTGATCGCTTAAAATGCTCTCTTGGCCCTGTTTAATCTTCGGTACTCTAGCGATATTGTAGCCTCGGCGTTACTTTGTTACCACTACTTTCTATCCGTGATATCTGCTGATACAAGGTGAGCCGAAGGAGGGGACAGGTTTAGCTCAATTCATGGCTCGCTACTGAGGACAACCCAATTAGACTCGCTGAAGTTACAGTCGTCGGAAATAGCTGAATATGTGATGTTGTATATCCCATTTTACACAAACAATGAGAGTTACAAGTATTCTTTTGAGTTTTACTGGGCTCTCGGGTTATCGCTTCAATATGATCCTTCACAAAATTGGAAGTTTTTGGAAGTAAAGTTCGTAATCAGATCATTTAATTAAACCTGTCGGGAGGGAGCTTCAAAGTTTTCGCCGAAGCAGTGGTTCTGTTCCGAAAATTCAAACAAAAAAACAGAGATCCTTGAAGTTATTCAGCCTGTGGGCACCCTTTTTTGAACATGAATTAAGCGGAGAGACATCGAATTTTGGAGGCACTGGGAGCAATAGGGCGGAGGTGGTGTAGTGGCAAGTACCGCACTATCTCACAGCACGGTCAGAGGTTCGAATCCCAGGTCGATGCCCGCCTGAGCAACCAAGCCTTCCATCCCTCGGGGTCAGGGAATTGGTACCAGACTCGTCTGGGAAGATAAAAGCACCAACTTGTACATCGGCTGGCCACCGCAAGTCATTGTAAAGGCCACATACCCACTCATTTCGCCACTACGATTCTGAATGGAAGTCGAGTGCGGGGGCGCAACCCTCATAAGGGATTGATTAACGCCAAAAACTTTATCATTTATACATTATTGGGAGCGATTCCTAAAGCGGCTGATTTTTGAGCAAACCAGGGTTTCAAACTGGTCATTGCCATGCGTTCGTTACCACCCCCTCACAGATAGTGGCCTCCGAACCTTTCGTGTGGGTAACTACAAAGGTAGGCAGACCTGACCTGAGTTAATTCGATAGAATTTCGTTTGTTTATGATATTCGTGGGGGCAAGAAGGGTTGTGCTCTTATGATAGTTTGCACTTCACAGTATATTGACAGTATATTGATTGGGAAGGGAAAAACTGGGAATATCCCACCAAGCATAAGGTGCAGGTAATAATTTATGACGAACAGAGATATTCAGAGATATCCACTGTTACCTAGAATTGCAAAGTTCCTAACAATTGATCGATTTCAGTAAATATTTTGTTTTTCCTTGGAATAAAATGGGGGCCTGTGGTAATTTTTCCCACTTTTCACCGACACCCCCTAGAGCCATCGAAATAATGTCCACGTTATTCGTTACTTTCAGCTAGTGTTGAGACAGCTGACGTCGAAGAGGAGAAGAGTGCTCAACCGGTGGACGAGGACAGAACAGAGGATCAGGCGAGTTTCATTGCTGTGTGGTGCGAGGGCGAAGTCAGCCCCGACACAACATATTGACTAACAGTGATAGTGAGCGATAGGACAAAATAATAATACATAGACCACGCTGGTTCTTTACGGCTTTTGGACCAGGTCCTTAGGTGCTTTGCAAGTTAGTACCAGTTTTGTCAACAGAAAATGATCATCAGAGACCGTTGGGAAGCATTCGCACTCACCCGGGCTTCTGCCATCTCAGAGGCTGTGCAACGACAGGGACAAGGGGTCCAGAGCTGATCATTGGATCTATCATGGACTGCCTTCCTTGAATGCATGGTCCAGGAGAGTAGAGTGAAGGATTAGTGCGTAGTGTTTGAGAATTTTTTGGCATCATCTATGATGTGTAGGGGTTGAGGAAAAAAATACTCGTCTTGTTCTCTACTTTCTTTCGTTTAAAGCTGCGCTTTTTTTTGTTTGAGGCTCATTACACTGCTGCCACACAGAGGGGCAGTTGCCATTCTGAACACATGCATACGGCATTTCGCCAACCGCAGTAAAGCAAAGGGTCAGAGTCCGACACTGCGACGGCGTGGTTGCGCCGTCGCCAAAAGATCTTTATCGTCATGTGTGGTCCACCAGACTACGGGTCTTCATTTNAAAAAAAAAAGCACTTCGGAACGTTGTTGACGCAGTTTTTCTGTAATGCAACTGTTTCGAAAAAAAAAGTGTAACACCTTACGTGGTCAGTTAAAAGCAACTCATGGAATGGATGGAAGAAAATGGCTTCCGCTCTTTTTTATGACCTCCTAAATTCCCTGAAAAGTAGTTGCACGCCTAACTTGATAGAAAAACCTGTTCGCCCTGGGAAGGCAACTTTTAGCGCTTCCAAAATCTCGATCAAAAGTGGTGTATTTTTGCTCAATTATTCGTCGTACTAGTTTATTACGACTAGCTGCAAGGCACAGTGCAATGCCATTTAACAAGGAGGCGATGAGTGTTCAATCGCGTTCTGGTGTGCGCCCCGCATTCGATTACCGTTAAAAACGGTAAGGGCTGTAAGCTAGACACAAGATAAATACAATGTAACTACAAGCCAGTGTCTTTATGCTCACGCACGGGTCTGATACCACTTAACCAAGTCCGGAAGAATGGAGGGCTCAGTTGGCTCAAACGGGTACCGACCTCGGGTTTAGTCGTAGATCGTAGGTATGGGGGTTAGCTGCGCCATGTGGCACTGCTCCATATCTTCACGAATTGTGAAAGTGGCTCACGGAGGACCGGAGGACCGGAGGACCGGAAGCTACCGCATGGAAGAGTGATTTCAGAGAGGTTTCAAGATTAGGAGGCAAGATTGATGGTGACAATTCCCAACAACTCCTGCTGCTTCAGAGAGAAGAGCTACAATTCTCACAAAGCATATATAAACAACAACAACAACAACAACAACAAACAAAACCGATATTCCTTGGTCCCCCTTCAACCTAGTTCTTTGCTCGAGAAAAGAAATCTTCAAAGAAACGTTCTCATCATAGTTCCGAACCCGATGCGTTTTTTGAGCATATCCCTCCCGCCCACTGCGATTTTGCGAAAGCACCACGATTGTGATAAGCACGTAGAGATGGATGTGCTCATTTTCTCCTCTTGATTACAACTGTGCAACCACCTTCTCAGCATATCTTTAGCTCCATTTGTTGTTTTACTTGTTTTAAAGCCCTTTAAGGATAAAAGCCAGTTGCAGGTTCCGGATATTACCGGTACAGAAAACATTGATCCAATGACAACAAGTATGGATGGCATTGAGGATCTGCCAGCAAATGAAGAATCTCAGGTTGAATACTCATTATTACTTCAGTACCACGCACTTACTTAGGTACTAGGTAGTTCTATGACTTCTCGGGGTATCATATCTGGCTTACAGCTCCATACGAAGATTTGATATTACATATTATTAGCATCAAGTTGGCTGTTGTCTTGTGCACGAGGCAGAACCTAGTGAATCTACAGAAAATATAAGTCATAATAGTAAAATGTAAGTAGTAATAAGGCACATCAATCGATTACACCTTTGCAACAGTCGATTTTAAGAATTGCAAAAAAGAGAAATTGTTTGCTCGACTGCTATCAAAGTTGGCTGCTGCAACTGTCGCTTTCTGTTAACCACCGTTATGTTTGTTCGGTTCGGTACAATAATTAAGAAAGTAAAAGTACGCTCTAGTTGTAAAGTAAGGGTCTCATTACTCTTTTTTATTAGTTCGGGGTATTGAAGAAGCTCGTTTAAGTGGTTAAACAGGTAAAGGCTTTTTCGGCTGCACCATAATCACACTGAAAGAATAATGAAGCAATTTAACTTGAAAACATACTCACGTAACCAAATTCTTTCATTACCCTCAAGCTATACTAGTAATACTTTGCTCGAAAAACTGCTAGTAGGCTTTGCTTGATAGTAGATAATGCTAACGTCGTTTGCTTGGCTTTTCCTATCTCCCTAATGCTTCTTAATATGATCTATCTGTGAAGGAATATGAAGACGCTATTATGGAAGAAAATGAGGACGAGAAACAGGAGGATGATGCTCACGTCGAAGCTCAGGATTCAACCGCCGATCAACCCACTCCTGACCACGATGACAGCAAGAGTTCTAAATACCGATCGGCCTATGCCGATATTCCACAGCTAGCCGATGATGTAATTCCTCATCTTGCCGAAGATGAACATGAGCAGGTCAAACCTCTCTTACATTACCTTTACTAACATTTCAATGCTTCCGTACTGAAGGAGTTTTCAATTGAGAAATTTAAAGTTTTATGTTTAAATTATTCCTAGAAAAATTCATTTCGCGATTGATAGTTTGTTGATTCAGAGTAGAAGAACGCTCTATAAGTTATGCAAAGCGAATTCAACATGAGACCTGTGAAACTACGAAATTTCTTAACTTGAACTTCCTAACACCACCGACTTTGACAATCGATTCCCCCTAATGTCAAAGATATTGCAAAGCGGAGGTGTTTAGGCAACTGGAGACAGCGAAGCAGCCGCAGCCTCAGAGACGGATGCTGCAGCTGCTCCAGCTGATGAAACTCATCCATCTGACGAGCCCGTAGCAGAAGAGGTACCCATAGTGCCCCATCGTTCTACTACTTTTGTTACATCTATTTCTTTGATATTTCCTTTTCTACAGGTAACAGCCGAAAATGAAATTCCTGTGGCTGAGACATCGGTTGAAGTTGAAGCTTCAGCTGAGCCCCCAGTTGCTGAGACCACCGTTGAGAATGAAGAAAAAGCTCCAGCAGAAGAAGAAAAAGTCGTAGAAAAAGTTGAAGCTGAGGAACAGGTGAATGGCTACGAAAGTCATTATTACATACTTTTGAAACGGAAATTTGAAAAGAGAACACAAAACCCTATATTGTTTTTGTTTTTTACTTTTACGTATATGAGCAGTTGGCACCTATCAATCGAGACAAAGCGTGATGTTTATATCAGTAATGGAAGAACTTACACTTGATCAACAACAGCATGCGCTGCTGAGGAACATCAGTGTATATCCCTGGCAATCTTGAGCCGGTTGTGCCAAGATTTCACCTTGTCTATTACTAGTAGGCCGGCGGTAATCAGTAGACCTAGAAGACTTCGGTTTTGGTTGCGCTTGTACTATAATTCTTGTATACTAGCGTTGCTTCAGTATGTTCCACAAAATTCCTTTGAGATTTGCCGAAACCCTTCATCAATTTCCTCGAAACATCTGTTGACAGTTGCAGTTTATCAATTTTTATCACACTCTATCACTGAGTTACAAGTGGCAATTCTATAATTTAGTTTATGCTCTACTCATAGTATAGCTTTCTCTTTTAGTTACAACGTCGGATTACTTTCAAGGATCACTACTTATGGTTTTGAATTGCAGATGGCTCCTCCCGGTGGTACGCCCGTTCCTGGTGATGCTGAGAAGGAGTTCGAACTGCAAGCACCTCCAGAAGGCAAACGTCCACGTACACCCAATGAACTCGACAACCCTCCACCTGAGGAGCCTGTAGAAGAGGCTGCAGGAGAACCGGCAAAAGAAGTAGAGGAAACACCTCAAGAAGTAGAGGAACCACCGAAAGAAGCAGATGAGGCACCTCAAGAAATGCATGAAGTTCCTGTAGAAGTAGAAGAAGCTCCTAAAGAAGTAGAAGAGGAAGCTATTGAGAAGACAGAAGTCAGTCAGCAGGAAGCTA